>SJOL01009329.1:125865-166584 GCA_004794785.1 Opisthorchis felineus | reverse complement strand
CCAAAGCGCAGGGGTTCCAGCTGATACAGCTTCGTTCGCGGCGGATAAGGAGAATGGAGGAATTAGAAACAACCATCGGAGGCGATGATACAATCCTTTTTTCTTTGACGCCAAATACATTGCCCTGCCAACTGTGGCAGGATGTGAGAGATACGCATAAAAGGCGATAGGTGTGACGGGAAGCCGTCATTGGATGCGCAACACAGCAAAGGTCAAGTGTCAAGGTCACTAACTATTGGTTTATTTCGTCCCGCGGTCCCTATCTAAGGGGACGGTAAACACAAACGCGACTGAGTTGATCAGTGATTACATTCATGCTTTGTTGCTGAGACATAGACTGACCCCCCTTGGACCATCACCATCCGACGCAAGACCGAGCGAAGTAGGTTCTACGCGGCGAACTGTCTTTTGGCATAAGAAGTACATGCCCTAAACAGCCCACCATATGGAGCATGACCAGCTGATCTATCGAGTAGGAATGAACTATCCCAGGAACCAGCTGGCGTGCTTCAACATTACTGATCTGATGTTCCCATTAGACCAGTGCAACGCTTCGGGGGCACAGATGGCCAAACACAGCGAGTCTTCGAATGTCTTGCACACGCAGCGGCAAGGGCTCTGACACATAAAGACAGATCGTACTGCGGTAATGTACACTCTACGCTTGACAGTCAAGCGTAGCGTCACGTGAGCGTCACAAATGCCGGGGGTTAGCAAACGCTACCCTGGAATCCCCTGTAGCGAAGTGATCCCGTTTTCAGCCAGACCACCAGGACTTATGCAGCTGCCCGGATAGACAAACTTATCTATTATGGCGATCGGTTCACCCGAGAGCGCGAATCGAATCTCGTAGTGGCTTTCACACTTTACAGGTGCGAAGCGTATACCAAACTGTGCAGCAGCATTATTTAGGTCATTTGTAATAGTTTGCATTTCTGAAGTATCCGATCCTAGAAGAGCAATATCGTCGGCATACTCAATGTCCGTGAGCAAACGCGCTGGGAATATTTTGATCCCCGAGGTGTTGGAGCCAGTCAAAGAAGATTCAAGAAGCACAGTGATTACGAAGTTAAACAGAAAGGGAGACAGAGGAAACCCCTGCCTGGCATCACTGGACGTGGTAGACTCAGGAGAGAATTTGCCGTAGGCACATGTCCAATGGAAGGGGCATAAAATACAAGATTTCGCAAGCGTCATCTTTCATCACCAGGGTCAGCTATGGTCTCTGACGATCCACGGAGCCAAAAGCAGATCTGAGATGGAGAAAGGCAGTCGTTGTCGGTCATCCGAAGAAAAGGTACAGCTCCAGTGCTAGTCACAAAGTAAAGATATGATCGATACAACCCCGGCGAAACTCAGCTGGATTCTCGTGAATTCGAATCTACTGATGATGGGCCAACCTGAGTAGGATAATACCAGCGAGAAACTTAGAAGTTATGGCCACCAGACTGATACCCGGATGTTCCTGCACCCTTGTTGAAAGTAGGAATCACCGTCAAGAGGTATGGACTTTCCACTCGGCTTCATTTGGTTTTTCCAGAGGTTGAGTTGGTGGAGGCCATCTGAACTTTACTTCAAATTGTTCAGCCCATAGTTCAAGATAAAGTTTTTGCGAATGAACCGAGGAACCATGCTTTTCGGAGATCGTCTCACTGACACCCATCCTCCTCGGACCGATTGATCCGATCAGCTGAAATAGGATGCGACTGTTCCCCGTTGCAAAAGCTTTTTCCAGTCCCCCGGCCTCTGTAATCCACCAGTGCTCTCTGTCAAACCATGGGCTCTTCATTATTAGCACATGCGCCACCATTGCCGTTTGTTAATCTATTGGTTCCCTGACTTCGGTCAGAGTTACTGATCGTGGGAAGATACAGCGTACATTCGCGTGTAAAAGTGCCGTCGTGCTGTGATGGTTGCCTCTTTCTCCTTTCTCCAGCCGTCACCCGAACCAACATTGTGTCCTTCGAACTCTGGAAGCATGATAATGCTGAGCTACATGACACTTGTTAGGAGGACTTCCGGTAGCGTTTTCAATATGGTTTTCATCAAATGGCGTGTTCAAAGATGGGCGCGAATAGATAGGCACTACTTTACAATTGCGTGATTGGAGTCAAGTGGTGTATTCCAAATTTGGCGATAAACCTTGTGTGGAAGCTGTCCACCGGTAGGCGATTGTCCCATGGTCTAAGCGGGTCCGTGGCTAATTGGCAATTGGTGGCCTCCAAGTCATACGGTGTGAGCGTTTGTCCTGGCTAGGTACAAACCATATTCGACAGACAACTGAGAAATTCGCCCTCCATCGTTCGTGTGGTGAGCGTCAACTCCGAATCTACCACCAATATGGGCTTCCTCATATCACCTGCTAAAAACGCGACATCTGTGCTTCCTGCTGACCGAAGCAACCGTGAAAAAATCTCAATAGAAGCCGTCTTTTTTCTGCCTCAGAACCGCGGTCCGTCGGGACGGATGCTGACGCGACAAAAACCATTTACCACACCGAGATGCATTCACCTCGATCGAGCTGGTCAACCTGATTACGCAAGGGTTACTGCTATTTGCAGTCCAGTCCGGTGAATAGCCTTCAATCCTACGGCTAAGTACTACTCCTACACAACAGCTACCATGCGTCATTGCACCAGGCACCTTAAGAATAATCTGTGACCAATCTGGGGTCGCCCCGAGTGTTTTGCGGTGTGCGATCGAACTGGAGTTTCAGACGGGTGTCTTGGAGACACAACATACGTCGACCGAAGGAGGGAACGTGTTTTAAGCAAGGGCTACCTGTTACCCAATTTGACACAGATTATGGACGCTGAAAGCCACAGTGTGAAACAGGTTCCCTGAATTTACCAAGGATGCATTTTGATTTATTTTACCGAGCAGAAGCTTAGATACGAAACAACGGTAAGGTGATGGACAGCCAAATGACTCAGAAGCAATGGAATGGGCGACGCGTGGGCAGAAGTCAGGGGGAAAAGAGCTGTAGGGTCGAAAGATATTTCTCGACGAACTAACGACAATGAACTTGTACCCACTCCCACTATGTGAATACACTGCATATTCTCTGTACTATCTCACCTTCCATAATGTACCTTGGACCAGGGATCTAAAAACAACCGAGTTTTATTCACACTTACGAGCCTAGTGAATGTTAATTCCACCAGCTTGGGTGGTGAAGGCGACATGCCCTTTCCGCTCCGACTACAACTAGAATATTAGCCTGGGGTCGACAGCCCGCCGAAACGAGTCCACGGGCTTTTAACATCCTACTGAATTTATCGAATATACCGCAGGTCTTGTTTGATGGTTGTTTCTATAAATTGACCTGATTCAATCAGGTAGGCTTGGGATTTATTTGGTCTTGGAGATCACCCCACTTATTTGTTCAGGTCGAAGTTGGGAGCTCTTATCCCGTTTGTCCTTTTCCAAACAGCGTTGGCTGCATCTGTCAGCTAGTCAAAAGGGTTAGTCAAAAGGGTGCACACACTGTCGGAGTTGTCTTTCATGCGCTTTCCAGGGTATCTCGTCAAAGCGAGCTTCGAATTTTGCCACTGTTGCGGCTTCAACCACTTTGTCTGGTAGAAAGTTCCATTTTGCCTATTCGTCACAACTGTCGGTGCGCATCCGAATGCCCGCCGGTATATTCAACCTCTAGCTTGTAGCTATGACCATGCATACTCCCCCGGTTGGTTCTCTCAAGTAACAGTTGCGGAAATGAGTACACCCCAAGCTGCAGGACTTTATGCGAGGCTGGACGGGACTGACGGTATCCGGGAATTGCAATTGAACGCTCAGTTGGATTCTTATACCAGTTTTATTACTGGATAGATTTTTGAACGTAAAGTAGTTGGTAATCCTCGATCAGAAGCCAGACAAGGAGAACAAAAAGAACAGACGGCAACTTTGTACATATAAGATAGTTCCTTTGCAGCATCAAATTCAAGAACGGGGGCAATCACTTGATCTCGTTTCTACCAACGAATCAATCCTAAACCCTAACGTACTACATCGACAACAGTTTTTGTTGGCTGCCCGACTCTTCTTCCGGAGGATCTGTTACAACTCCTACCATGCACCGTGCTTTTGAGGTTTGCACAGAGCATCCCGCTGGACCACTGAAACATTCTTAGACACGAAAATCAAACATACGTATCTGAATCAACTCCTCCAAAGCTTGTCTGAACACTGGTCTGCTATCAGCTTTTAACAATAAGTGGAGACGTATTCAAAGGCGTAATCGAATGAAGGATTTACGCATGCGGTAAAACCCAGCCAGCCTCTTCTAAGCAATCGATCTCTAATGAGACCCTAGATTTGCTCGAGGCCTGGTGACAAAATCGCTCCGTCAGAACCACAACCCAACTCGACGCACCACCGACGCGGACCGTGAAGCTCCTTGGCTCTAGTTTGAAGAATTGAAAACAGAAGATGGTGAAAATAAGCGTAGATCGTTCCGTTTGATTTGCTTGACGGAAACTCTTGGTCTTCTTGTAAATAGGGGAAGCGATGGCCCTCTGATATCCAACGAATCACGTTTGGGACGCTGTTGACCCGCTAAGTTTTATTCGGACTGTCGTCCGTTCAGAGAAATATAGTCCGTGAACATTGAAGCCTGGACAAGCCTCACCATGATCCTGGTCCTGAAGACATCTACTTCATCTGTTCAAAGTCGGCAGTGGATTATTCAGTCGGTGCCTGTTTTGCTTATCTGCGTTTAACTGTGAGAAACAGACCCTCCCGGGCGGTCCCAGGAAGCGAGTGGCGAGTGATAGAGCAGTAAGCTTAACCACTGTGCTTGCATCTTGAACCGTGACTTTGATGAATTGCACAAATCAGTCCAAAGCGAGTCCACTGTAAGGGCAAGAGTAGTTTGTTTTTCTGCCTGCTTCAGAGTGCGGACGTTAAATGCGGCCAGTTTGGCCGGGTAGTGAGACTTGCTGTGAGATTTCTAGGTGTTTGAGAATATCTGCGCCAGATGACGCGTAAATGTTGCTGCCCAAACCGGTTCAAGATGAACAAAATCATCAGTCCTAAATGACGGCCTAAAAAGAAAGAGTTAGTAACGGGGTGGAGGGAGGAGCAGTGTTGTTAGTAACCTGTCTTCGTTTATCCGTCCTGTTGTACTTAGTAGGTGAGGCGACCGCACCACACAAAGGCTAACCTGGCATGAGATTGTTTGTAAGTGCGAAACTCACGTTTGTACACGAGCTGGGATACTACCAAGAAGCGTACATCTAAACAGAAAGACGATTAGTGTCCTCAACCAGAACCTTTGGCTCGAAAGTTTGGCTGCACGGCTGCAGCGTTTGGAGGGAAATGCAGACGCAGTACGGTTTTTACAGAACAGCTCGCCACAAACGTTCCAACCCTAGCCCGGAAAGCCGGGAGACCTTGTTGATAAGACCTCTAACCGATGATTAGCCTGGTATAAGGAACTCTGTGAGTTTCGTACGGATCTTCTTAATATAGCTCAACGGAACTCCAATAGTTGACGGTTTTAGGATGTGGTTCATACAAAGCATACCATTCCTGAATCCTGCTTACTTTTTCCAGGTCGGGTCGTCACATTCCTTCGCAAGATGACGGAAGACAAGCAACGCAATAAGTTGAGTATCATCTGGGGTCGAGCTAATTCCTTTGTGTTTGCCTCACATGACGAGCGCTCATTTTGGAAATGTGCATTATTATAGGACCATTCCTGTTGTTTAGGCTGGTTGCTTTTGCCTAGGTAGAGGAGGACAAGGTAGAAAATTACCAACTGTGGATTTCGCTTCGTTCTTTGAACTGAGTAAGTGGAAGTTCGTTCAGACCAACAGCTCGGCGTCCTTTAAAGGAGAGAGGTCGCTCACACATGTTCGATACCAGTTAAGGTTTCAATTTCACTGTTCAAGGCTGCATTGCGTGTCTGGAATCCGGCTGAGCAACTAAAGATTACCAGCCTAATCGTTAGCAATGTGGTTTGGCCTAGTGATCCAGGAGTTCTTCATTTTGGAGGTGAGCGCGTCGTTCTTACATGCAACAGTTTCCCTCATCGGGGAGTGAGTATCAGTTGCAACAGTTTACGCAATTTCCAGGGTTTCTCATTTACTCCACTTCCCAAGCTTTGTGGACCCAGCAACCTTCTCCATCCGCTCAGATCCTCCTCTTTATTTAAGTCCCGACAATTCGTCCAACTGCATTGTATTCTCAACCAGAATGGAACAAGTTTCTGAGCTTCGATCCATTTCAGAGTGTTGCCTGGAATACAGTGCTTCAATCTAGTTGCCTCAACCGTTCCACAACCCGAGCGCCCTGTATCTACAATAGCAGTCAACACCAGAAGACTTGTTGCTTGAAACAGATGGTTACGGTAGACTTGCCTCACATCGCGGTCAGAGAGCTTCTCACTGGCCAGTCTTGGTACTAGAAACCTGCACCCCTCTGAAAAGAGCAACAAGAGGCAACAGAAAAAAACGACATGATCCAAATGCACATACGTGTCACAGAACAAGCGACATCCATTAAGTGACCCCCACATGTAGCCAATGGTGACCTAGTCTGTCTGTGGCGGAGGTTGGTTCGACGTCGGGTCGCCCCATGTGACCTAACGGTTTGGTTATTTTGAAAGTGCTAGTGGCATAGAAGCAGGGTGCGGTCAGTTAGTCTGCTGAGGAATAAACAGATACAATGAACAGGCTGTGATTTTCTGTGCGTATAGAGGGTGATCTTAAAGGATTGGCTGAACAAACCACACAGAAGTGACCATCAACGGGCAACCTTTTAAGCAGAAACCCTTTAGCTCGGTTTGCTGGCCAATCTGCCCAGGTGTCCTGGCGCTAAAGCTGCAAAAAAGGAGGACAGGGCCCGAATTGCGGATGCTTAGTGGTGGATGTGTGAGGTGATATGCAGTGTTTTTATCTTATTTGTGCGTGACTGAAAAGCCCACAGTTGGGATCCACATGGGTGTGATTGCCAAGTGGGACAGGACGGGAGTTACGAGATAACGATGAAAGATGGGAAGTGTCATTTATTCATTTATTCTCCTATCCAACCTGCTTTATGCAGTTAATAAGGCATTTGTATCTGCAAATTTCGCATCAGCATGTGGGCTGAGATTCTGCTGGGGCGCCCAAACGTAGGGAGGAATGCTATGAAGATCCAAAATCAGAGTCTTTTATTGAAAACCTGACCGCAGGGCAGCGGCGATCCTGTTGTTTGTCACAAAGGGAACGGGTCTTACTGCTGTGTAACGGTTTGTGTCTCGGCGTTCCAGTGAGCTGTTTTGGGGTGGTGCTAATGCGACAGTCTGTCACAGCCTGTCATATCATGTTGGTCAGCGGCTGGTCAGTCGCCTCGGGGCGGATTTCGGGCACCTACTATACGACAAAATAAATTTCTTGAGGAGATTGCTGGCAATCCGCTTCCGAGGAATGGAGGAATGTAACGTTATCTTCTGAATCCAGCGTCGCTGCAGGGCACGCACCACCTTAATGTTCGTCTCTGATATCTCGTCGTGTTACTTAACGGAGGATGATCAAGACCACCCTAGCAGGTGACATTGACCGAGCAGATTTGTAGCTACCCCTTCACCCACACACTTGACTATACAGCTCACCGCCGCTCACTAGATCACGAGCTCGTCTTTTTTCCTACACTCACAAACTACGTCACAACCGTGACGCACTTGACTACACAACTCAGTCACTAACTCGATCACGAGATTCGTCCTTTTTCTACGCTCAAAAACTACGTCGCACAAGGGTGACGCATCTGACATTGACTGTCTGTAACGTCTAGTAAGCGTAGCATCAAGTCATGTGCTGACAAACTCACGCACACGCAAACGTTCCTACATATAGTGGAACCGAACACGGTCCAACACGCACAACTCGCGCTTGAGCAGGGGGCACGAAGTCAACCACACTCCTCAAGTCCCCGAACAATCATGGAACACGTGTAGCGGTTATACCGCGAGGAAAACACGTTCCCGCCGTCCGGACTTTCACCAAGGAACTCTCACAAACGATAAGTTCTCCCCTTTTGACTTGCTTCGCATTTCGCATTGCATTTATTTTTAAACGTGTTGCAACTCACCCCTGTCAAACACTGTCAACCATAGTAAAGACTGCTATTAGCGCATTTCCCTTCTGAATTACATTGTGGATATCATCACCAGTGCACTACTAGATTCACAAACTTGCTAGCCAGAAGGTTTGTGGTTTGAGTCCAACCCAAGCAATAACCTCCTTCTATCCAGGCTTAAACACCCTGACAGCATCTCAGCACTTGTGGTTCTTTCGGGTAACATTACAGTTAGGCGCCGGAAGTGTTTTACAGCTGAACGATTTATTTATGTAAGGCCAAGCACCTTTGTTAGCTCTTTGCACTCTCACCGTAATCCTCTTGATGTACAGGTTGATTGGTGTGCACGCAGCACAGAGGATATTAGGAGATATCGACGTAGGCTTGCTTAAAAATGCGGGCATGCGGACGAATGTATTTCTAAATGGCTCAGAGACCCGATTTTTGGGGATTCTCCTGTACAACTTTAAGGCCCCTTCTCTACCGCGAGGAACTCAGTGGCGTCAGACTGAGATGGCAGTAATCAATAACGGCCTCCATACCGATACACAGATACGCAAATTTGTCGAAATTTTTGGGTGTGTTATATCCCACGAGTCGGTCGAAGCTCTCTCGAAGAATATCCCAGTAACCATTTCTATAGCCCTCTGCAAATTGATATTATCTGCGTGGGCCAGGCATGGGGGTATGTTCCTTAGTACATCATTGGTGCACATTAAAAGCACTGTGGAAACGAGGATGGATAGTTGCGGAACGCCGCTCTTCATAACCCGTTTTGCCAGCATGCCTTCCGAAACTCTGACAGAAAACCGTCTTTCAGCGAGAAGACCCGAGATCTAAAAAAGACTGACCTCTCCAACCTCATAAAGAATTCCTGCTTCAAAACTCTTCTTGAGGAACTGTACCAAAAGCGTCACCGACATCAGGAGCACTTAAACGAAGATCGGCTTTGGTCCTGGCTACAAACGGCTTGGTTTGGCAGAAATGGCTCAGTCACACCCCATGTTGAGGAAGATAAAGTAAATTGTTCTCCGTCAAATAAAGTTGTAACTGACAGGATACTATTCTCTCCACGACATGGCAAACCAAGCACGTCAGACAAACTGGTTGGCAGTTTCTCAAACCACGTTGTCTGAACTGACGGTTGCATCCTGTCACTCGGTTAGGGGTCGCCCCTCAATGGGGCGGGTTGATGTAACTTAGCGAGCAGGCTAGCGGGATGTCAGCCTGTTCCTTGGATTTTAGGGAGTGTGTTGTATTCACTTATATTCCGCTATGTACCTCCATCAGGTTGAATGAGTAGTTTACGAAGTTGGCCACGTTTCAATACCGACATAGAACCAATCAGTAGGTCCTCTTCAGATTATCACAATGGAACAATGTTGTTGGTATGTGTGGGCTTGTAAGTGCTACGAAAATTTAGTTGGGGGTGTGGGTGAAACTAAGTGCACTTCAGATCTAAGCCACTTCTGCTGATGACTCCCCTTCCGAATTACCGAACTCCACCAGGTGTCAGTTCGACTGATCTTAAACCTTCCTCCACACGCTTGCCAGTTCTACGCCTTCTATCATATTTGCACTGGGATGCTTAGCGATTTCATCCGCCTCGGCCATCGGTCTCTGTTAAATGGACCACAGTCCCTGCCTCAAAATCTCAACACTTTTGAAATCCATTTAGCGTTTCGTGTGCAGGGCGTGTTCCGGTTTTGCTGAGTCTTTCAGTAACGCTAGATACTCAGCTACGTTTCTTGGTGGCCTGTTTATTTTTCTCCCGCTCTCTCCGATTCTGGTGTGAGTTTTTCTGGCTGCCTGTCTTCACTGTATTTAATGTTGTGGACACCGTCCCTGGTTCTGCTCGCCGGGAGGCGATCTTTCAACTGCATTAATGGAAAGCGCAGATTGTTTCCATTCTGGTCAGGTGTTCTCGCGTTAGGTGCGTTAAGAATGTTTCGAATGATTTAAGATGCTCCTGACGGTATGCCACGAACCAACTGGGAATAAATATCATCATTATAAAAGCAGCTCCAATGCATTCCCCGTTGGGTTTCACCGCCGGTACCAACACCTTTCGTACTTGAGGCCTTATCAAATTAGCTTGATATCCACTACCCCGGAGCACCGTTTTTCTTCAATTTGGCCGCTGTCCGATCGACTACTTCTCTGGACAGGGCTCCTACCGGGTGAAAAATTGATGAGATGATGGTAGCGGATACCGAATTCGGATAGGCAGATGATTATTTCAAACTATCCTGGGTGTCAGTTGGCCTCTCACAAACTGTGGGCTTTATTTTTCCCCTGGCCTTATATGTCATGCAGTCTAAGAGAGGCAGTGCACCCGAAGTTGACTTTATCTCCATTCCCGGAAGTGGATAACTTGGCGCTGTGATTAGCTAACACATTTGTGGCCTTTGCTCACGACTGAGTTTGAATCAGGTGTCGGACGTCACAGCAGTTACCGGGGTTTAAAAAAGAACTCTGTCCGGGAAAAGAAATTCCTCCTACACTGTGACAGAGCTTCACACAGAAGCATATACCTCAAAAAATTGGTTAACCTGTACCTCAGATTAAGCAAAGGTAAGACAGAGTCTAGTCACACACGCAAGCACGTACTGGAGGGACTGAGGGCAAAAGTAATGGTGCTCGGACCAAAGGCTACCGGAAATAGGAAAGGCCGATATATATGTCCACTAGACGTGATAACTACAAGGCATTGCCGAGGCAGTTGTCGGTCACGTTTTGAACACCACGGGGGAGAGGATACTAGTCCCAGCTTTTGTGGCGCAACGATAATATAAAGGGTGCAAGGTCATCACGTGAAAGAAGTAGCAAGATAGGGGCAATTATGTACCGGGTTTCAACTGATGACTCGATGGCCGCTAACATAAGGGCGGGCGCAGCGGTGGGATAAAGACAGTCTTTCATAAGGGCAGTGTCCAGGATTTGTGTTCTGCCTGTGTGGCGCGAATCAAGCTGAGAATTACCCAAGCATCGAACTGGATCGGCAGTCGGAGGCGGATAAATGTGAGCCGATAAAGAGAGTCTAGATGTAATAAAGACGCGTGCGCAGTTAGGCGTGCAAGCTAGCGGCGTTTACCGGGGGAGAGCGTACACACAAACAAGTGTGAGGATGGGGTGGATTCATAGGCAGTCAGCCAAGCATTCTGGAGTGTCGATCAGTAGAGCATCACTAGTAGATGTCGTTTCCGGTTTTGAAGAGCTGATCCTACTAGCTATGGCAGGAGGAAAACTCGGCAGCCTCACCTAGTCTGCAGAGAGCCCAAAAGCAAGTTCTCTGTACAACTTTTCCCCTCCGGGCCCCCGTGAATTAGGCAAATCCTAGGCCCGTGGATTGCATTTTCTCCAGCCGACTGCTTAATACCGCTCACGATATCCAGGTAGAAGAACATGGCTTGCATATACAAGTAGACTGCAAGGTGTAGCCTGACTTCCTACTTCACCTAGCCAAAAAGATAGCGATGCTGAATCCGAAGCAAGGTAAAATACA
This sequence comes from Opisthorchis felineus, assembly GCA_004794785.1. NCBI lineage: Eukaryota > Metazoa > Platyhelminthes > Trematoda > Opisthorchiida > Opisthorchiidae > Opisthorchis > Opisthorchis felineus. The sequence goes on along the minus strand of SJOL01009329.1, from coordinate 155,018 downwards.
CTTTATCATGTATGTTGATGGCCACGCATGCCAAAGATGGGATGTTTTGACGGTTACCGACTATGTCGCGGCCACAATAACAACGGCACCCTTGAATGAATAAAGGCGGCGGACTGTTTCATAGCCGATTTCAAAAAGCCACTGTTAATAACAAACCGGTTTCGTTATTGGTTTTCTTCACAACACAGATATCTTGTCAGTGGCATCTCAATATTTTTATGGCTGCAAAACAGTCTTTCTACAGTGATTCACACCTTAGACGCTTTTGTTTGCTTTATTGTCCGTATACTGGAGCCTTAATTTCATGGAATACGCAAAGCTTACTTGAATAATTGGAGAATTACACGTCAAAATCGGGGTGATGGATAAGTCTCCCCATCGATAATAGTCCTCGCCTCAGAAGTATTGGTTTGTATCAAGCCTCACTTTGGAAGAACCTCAAAGTCAATTGGGTGGAATGGCTGCGAAGAAACATCCTGCAAAGCCTGAAATGGGTTAGATGGTTTTCCTCCAGCTTGGCCGTTTCGTATTCTGCTAGTACGCAGGTCACCCGTTAGCAAAGGGCATGTAAATTTCCCCGCCCATTGACTTACTGTATTCTCGTGCACTCTCAAATGCTTCGTAACCGGGGTCACATTATCTGCCGGTAAAATTAATTTGACGTGTGCGGCTAATGTTGCATATATCTGGAGCCGTGTGGCCCCCCTAAAACTCACCGACCGCAACCCGCGGTGACGTATTTCTATATTTCATCAGCATATCGCCGGGACCCGACTCTTTCTCAGTTGACCTTTAGTTAGCAGGTAAATGGTCACATGAGGTCACCTAATGTTATAAGCAAGATGGTAAGAAGGGGATTCAGGGAGGTTTGTTTACCCAAACACTCCCCGTGCCCAACCCACTAGTTGTAGTTTAGAGGTGCGCTGAACTTGCCCCTTGCTTCAGAGCTCTACAGTCTTTCATAGTTTTGGAGTTCGTCTACCGTGTGTATAGTCTGGCTACTTTAAAAGTAAAACAGCGCTGCTGGTTTCGCCTACTGATGCAAAAATACGGCATGATCATCTTTATTACAACCGGCCAGCGCGCTATCCAGGGCCATGAAGATGTCAAACACTAGAGTGAACGTCTCAAAAAATATCCACTTAGGTCAAGTGCATAAGTTAGTTGGCCATGGCAGTTAATAATCGAACAGTGTGCGAATTGGAATGCGCGTGGTTTCCGCGCAGTTTCCGCAAATTAAAAAAATATGGCAGATTGTGGATTTTTCGGTTAAGGCATACAGCGCACAACTGCTATATTTTTGAGCAAGCTTTCTCTACACTTCTTGAGCCTGAGAGGAAGTAGCATATGCCGTATAAGGATAAGCATTTTGTTTGTTCGCTTTAATTCCACGAAGCCGTAGGGTTCAGTAGTCAAAATTCAGCCAGTTTGAGATTTATCCCAGAACAACGCGTGGAAGTTTTCAGTTTGCGTGTGACTCCGTTCTCCAAATCCCGTTCGCACTTTTTCGTACAACAGAAGGCCACAGAATTACTGCCCAGAATGGTATTCAGGCTCGGGGTTTTACAGCGGGTGGTCCAGCTGGCACCGGGACTTCAGCACATGGCCACATCATCGTTTAGGTTTTTACGCACAGCTCTATGAACGTACGCGCGTTACAAGTGCGCAGCAACCCAATAATCAGAATTACACACGAGTGTGTGAATGGGTGGGCCTCGAGACAAACACCTCTCCCGGTTATGACATGTCGAAACACAAAGCCTCCCAAGTAACTCGAAGATGTGAAAATTTCGACAAACATATCCACGTGCTGACATGTAACTCGTTAGTTCCATTAAGGGCAATAGCAGAGCTTCCCAAATTATTTACAGTGCGTTAGCAAACTGCAATTCTCGAGCAGCACATACAGTGATTTTCTTGACCATTAGATGATCGCAGACTTCAAAAAACAGCTACACCGATGGTTACTTGGAAGCAACCGTTTAAAATAAGCCAATATCAATATAATCACGACAAGCATGCTCAAGGGCTACGTCCCCCGAAGATCGAGTTAACGTGGTGTTTATATTGAATCTCTAGGTTGATTGGCACATCCATATTTTGACGGCAGCCCTTATTCAACGGTTTTTGCGTCCACTACGGTGCTGAATATGGGCTATTGTGCTACTGACCACGAAGACGTAAAAGTGAGTGTAAAGGCAGCTACCAATGTACACAGTATCCAAGTTCTGCGCTGTGCCATTGGCACCTTCTCAGCACACCAGGGAAGAAGCCATTTCAAACATTATTTTGGCAGAAACATCCGTTTTTAGCTAAATTTCCAGAGTAGAAATATGCATACAGCCTGATTTGCTTGGTGACTGCAAGTAATATCATGCCCTACGGATTCTGACCAGGACAAAAAGATCTTAATAGCTAAGACAACAATGATGTAAAGAAGAAAAAGTGCCAATTGTTAATGCACCTAAGCACTGTTGGTTTACTGTAATAGCGTAATAGCAAGTCGAAAGCCTTCTGAACAAAGTCCTTGATTGAGTGGAAACTTTGATCACAACTAGCCCCACTATGCTCCAATTTGTCATTGGCCCCAGTGGCTCAAGTCCAACACTTTTCCCGCACTTTTGTGGCAGTCTCACTGGGATGAATGTAAAATGGTGCAAACGTAGATTTTGCCTGGGATTGTTGAGTGCGGACATTAATTTCTAGCCACCGGGCAGTGGACAGCCACCATACCCTTTGCAAAAGCACAATGATTACCGAACCCGTTCGCTTCTACCGCCATGAGATGCAAGCTGTTGAACCTACCAAATGTAGCTCATTTAGTCCGTCCGTTCTGGTCACTATATGCGTTCCCGCCAACGTAGCCGCATTCGTCTCGAATGAAAAATGGATTGGTCGCTACTGAAAATTTTCTTAAATGACCAACCGCCAACTGCTTCGGTAATGATTCGCTGCGTAAAGTCCTTCGACGCATTTGACGAATTTAACTGCCAACGCAAGTGGTCTGATTGCCTTCAAAATAAGCCAACATTATCTTAACCGATTTATCTTTTCTCTCAGGTTAGTCGGCAGTCATTTTACAGCTCCTAGTTTCTCACCGCGAACTTCAGTGTAAATTTAAAGAATTTCTTACTCGAGCGCGATTGCACACCATTTTAACCAAAACCGCCCACTCAAATGACAAGAAACGCGCATTCGACGTTCCATGCTGGGTGCAGTAAACATGCCAAAGTTTAATTCAAAATGTTATCGGTCACTGAAGCTATCAAAATTCAAACAGGTAAATCTGAGCCCCATGTTTGAAAGATCTTTGGAACGGTGCTTCCTTACTTGCCATTTTGACTCAATGACCAATTGATCTGTGCAGACCTTTACATTCGTGACTTCAACTAAATATGCACCGATTTATAGATAATTTCACATAAAACTGTGGTATTTCAGCCAAGAACAGTATATCGAACAACATTTGTCCGCCCTCTTCCTTCATCCGTGGACACCTCTAATTATTTGTGTGATGTAGTTGAAGGCCTAGCTAAATTTGTCAGTAACATTGTACGTCAAAATATTTATCAAATTTGCTAGTTATAATAGCAGTCATTTTTAGATATTTTCATCAGCACAAATCCTAGGCACAGTCCCATGAATCCCAAAATTGAACGAATAAACGTGGCTCAGAGCAGTTCAATCGAGAAAACTGAAAAACGTAGATCGTAAGTTGCAACATTTCCCCACGGCACCTGCTGCTAACATGCAGCTGTAAGAAAAAATTATGACAGTGCGATTTGAGACACTCAAAAGATCCAAACTAGTAGGAATCAAAAAGTGTTTGCAAACTGTTTATAAGAAATCCGTCCAATCCGTTGTCAGGATTAGCTACATGAAGTCAGAATTGATTTTATTTGGGATCGTCGAGTCAGAGCTTTCTGGAAACGTCCTTCTGGTGTAACGATGTATAATGCTGAGGATAATACTTGTGGAGCCGACCTAACGGAGGCAAATGGAAACCGGCGACATGTATGCAACCTTTAAAGGGAAAGGGTGTTTAACGGTGTACACTACTGAGGAGGCCTGCGAGTAGTCTGTGGTCATATCGAAGCTCCGCCCCACGTCTAGTGGAAGGTGAAGTTTATTAGGGAACATGTGGAACTGCTTTGCAGTGTTCGTTTACAATTGTGTGAAAGTCAACGACTATCCATGAAAGTTAAAGAAGACGTGTGAGAATGTTCGTTTCTTAACTATGTGCATACGAGACGTTCACTTTCCTGTCTAATAGCTTGTACCTGCTTGGTTTGTGCATTCTAATAAACAACTTCGCAGCGAAGAGTTCTCCTCCTCCACGATATGGATGAAGATCCCGTGGCCACAATCGTTTGAGGGTGGGGATGTGCAGACCTTCCTGGAGGACCTTGAAGATGTTGCGAAGGCGGCTGGACCGGAAACCGACCGGGGTAAGTTGGCGGTACTGAAGACGTGCCTCAGTGGCCGAGCGAAGGCGGCCCTGGATACGGCCAGAAGGGGCCATCGGAAGATGGATTGGGCCTCCGCAAAGTGAGCCCTGCAGCAAAGTATGACTAAATAACCGACCGCCAGGAGGATATGAGGCGGTTCAAGGAGGCCAGGATAGGACCCAGATGTGACTTTATCGCGTTCTTCGCCAGTCTGCAGCAGTGGTCGGATTGTGCCTTGCCCGGACTGGACGCAGTGTCTCGCGAGCTGTTACTTTTTAACCAGTTCGTCGAATGTGTGTAGCTGGCGCCTAGTGCCCAGTTGCGTTTGACAAGAGCAATTGGCCAGTTAAGCGTGGAGGAGCCGGTGGATCTGATACGGTGACTGGCGGAGGAACCACTGGCCGCGTTGCAGTCGCAGAAGGGGGGATTTACCAGTGGAGGACCAACTGCCCGAACAGCTTGCAGCCATGAAGATAGAACCGCAAAAACATGCTCAAACGACCGGGTTCTACAACTGTGGCATATCTGGCCACTGGAAGAGTCAATATCGCCGTACCGACCACCTGTAAATAATAACTCTTTGTACTGCCCTCTTTTCCCGGGTGGACTGCGATTAGTGCTGTGACGCAGGCTAAAATATAGGCCGCTATTGAGATAGACGGGAAAAGGGAGATGTGCCTAATACAGGGGCCGGGTGTCGCTGAGGAAGCGAGGCGATAAAGCTGAATACAAACCGTGCGCATTGTTTGTGAAGGTAGCGGTTGGTTACCAACTGAAAATTGACTGGTTGTCAATGCATTCAATGTGCCTAGGCGACAGATCGGTGCAGCATGAGTTCCTGATCAGCCCAGACATAGAGGAGACGATTTTGCGAGCGGATTTTCTAAAAGAGCACAGAATCCATGGTGAACCTATAGCGGGGAAAACTGATGACAAAGTATGAGTACGAAGGCTCTCAAGCACTGCTGTGAGAGGACTGCATGTCCGAAAGCTTCCGTCTTGTAACGCGCCGTCAGTACAGTCTGTGATCAAGGAGTACTCCGAACTGTTCAAAGGATATGAAGATCCGTTTGGCCTATGCTCGTAGACTGGACATGAAATGCATCTCATCCGAACGCTTCTTACCGTACGGTCCCCGTCCGCTACCGCTCCATCCACAGGATGAGGACCATGAAAAAGTTTGAGAGATGTTGAAAAATGGCACAATCGAGGAAATCAACGGTGCATACAACTCCCCAGTTGAGCTTGTGAAGATGCTGAACGGGAAATACCGACTTTGCGTGGGATCCGGCGTTTGAATGAACTGACCATGAATTGGGTTGTAGCTGTTTCTTCGGTTGCAGGGATTTTGGATTCGCTTCAGCAATCCCGATATTTTACGGTGTTAAGCTTTCGTTCAGGATAATGAAAACTAGTTGTCACGTCAGGGGACAATGAGAAATCAGCGTTCATTTTTGGAGACAACCAATATAGATTTAGACGAATGCCGTCTGGTCTGTCGGGTGCACCACTCACATTCAGGCGCTTGAGGCTTCGGTTAACGAGGGGACTACAAAATATCACCGTGTGCGGAGACGATATCGTCGTGTATAGCGATTCGGAACCAGAGCATGCAGTTCACTTGAAAGATGCATTGAAGTTTAGTCCTGAGGCTGGCCTGCAGACAACCGAAGCTAAGGCACAACTCGCTCGGAATTAGGGCACAAAGTGGGTCACGGGAGGTGAGCCTACTTCCAGCAAAACTGGTACAGTTCCAGGACTGTGCTGTTTTTAATTCAAAGCGGTCCCTTTAGCAGCTTCTCGGACAAGCAGCATACTGCAGCCGGTTTGTCAAGGAGTTCAACACGATTGCTGCTCCACTGTACGACTTGCTACACTAAAACCGGAAGTTCGAATGTACTGAAGAAGCGGAAGAGTCCTTTGAACTTGTAAAAGCGCAGTTGATGGATCAACAACTGACTCTTAAACTGCACAAGTTCGAGGAGATGTTTACTGTTGCTACGGATGCTAGTGACCGCGGTGTCGGTGCTCTACTAAAGCAGAGGAATGGGACCATCGGATATGCCATGACTAACGATGGGCAGAGGTATCCAACTATTGAGGAAGAATGTTCAGCAATCGTCTGGGCTATGGATAAGTGCAGTCTATGCTTGCTGGGACAAAGATTTCACGTTGAAACCGATCAAAAATCCCAAGAGTGGATCAGGACCATTTTCGCGGAAAGCTCGCGCGCTGGGCACTCCGGTTACATGAGTACGATTTCACGATCCGGCACTTTCCAGGGAAGGATAACCACCTGGCTGATTCGCCGTCAAGACAAGAGGCTGTTGGTGAGGCCCCAAAGATCATTATTGGCTCCAGTACACTCGTCACCGAACTGGATCCCGGAAGGTCGGTGCAACTACAGCGGCAGGATCCTGTATTACGGAAAGTTGCAGTTGCCATGTTGGATGCAAAGAGTATTGAGGACGGGGAGGGAGACAAATAACTGGGGACATTCCAGAGTCACTTCGGTATGCTGAGTCTGAGTGAAGCTGGCATAATATCCTAGAACGCCACCGATTCTGGTATTCCACTGCCAGTGATGCCTCGCGTCTTGAGAAGGAAGCTGATCGTCGAATGCCACGAGATGGCACACACAGGGTGCACCAAGACGTACGACTTACTTCGGCAGAGGGCCTACTGGCCCGGGATGAGAAGTGAGGTGATGGATTATGTGGTGTCCTGTAAACAGTGCCAACTGATGAAAGGGGATACGACAGGGGTAACCCATCCCATGGAACCCTCCCCTTTATCAGAGATTGGCGAGTTATGATCCGTTTACTTCATGGGCCCCTATACAGTGACAACCGGCGGAAAACAGTATATCGTAATAATGAAGAAAACCTGTTGCGGTGAGTCAAGGCGGCAGCCGTACCAAATTAACCGGCGACAACGATCAGTGGGGTGATATTGCATACATTGTGGGCAACCACATGGTACCGAAAATGATCCTAACGGATTAGGGGCCTTGCTTTGAGAGCGAAGAGTTTAGGAGTTGCTTGCAGAGATTGGGTAGACGGCTAAGGACGTCACCCTACCACCCGCAAACAAACGGCCTAACCTAACTGGGATGAACATGCTTGATGCTCTATTCATCATTCTCTTGTTTTATTATTCCAAGTGCTGTGCACACATCAATTAAAATGCATACGTGCCACTTGTTACGCCTTGCTGAATTCTGAATTTCTAGTTAGTTTGGTTATACTGATATACGTACTGAACTCAATTACTACATTTTGGCGTCGCTACTGGGACAATTCATCATGCCTGCCAAAATGGAACCATTAAATGTTAATTCAACTGTGCGAGACGTATAGGATTATATGGAACGGTTTGACATATGGTGTCTTACAAAATCCGATATGGATGATAAGAAACTCACGACGTATTTTCTACATTTTGTTGGAAAGGAAGCGTATACATTGATCAAGAATTTAGTATATCCTTAATCCCCAATCGATGCTTCCTACAATGCATTGAGAAAAAATTCTGCAACACCTCAAACCGATTAACTTCGTAGCAGCTGAAAGAGCTAGGTTCAGTATGTTGATCCGCTCCCGTTGTCAGTCGGTTCGTGATTTTGTATTGCAGTTAAAGACGCAGGCAGCCAAATGTGACTAAGGTGCCCAACTAAAAGACCAACTGTGTGATAGACTTATCGCTGGTATTCAATTGCCCGAATTGTAAAAGAAGCTGCTGCTCTATCCAGATGAAAAATTTCAAACTATTCGGAAAAAATGTGAGCAATATGAAGATGCGAAGCATGTAACGAAGACTGATGAAGCAGTGTTGTTAAATTATTCTGAAAGAAATAATTCAAGGATGCAGATAGACAACAAATTCAAGCTTCAAAAAAATTTTCGTGCTCCAAATTCATCAATACGTCGCTTCACAGATCGTAATTCCCATTCAGCGGTGCAAAATTTGGGAAATGGGAATCTTGTGGACAAAATCATTCCAGCTATTTATGCCCTCACAGGCAAGCGAAGTGATTTATCTGCGGGGAAACGGGACGCATTCAACTTGTCTGTAAGTCCAAAAAATTGTGTCATTTAGCTTCTGATCCAACTACTGACGTGAAAGCATTACCTGAAGACATCTCTACCCTTTCTTTATCTATTTTGCCCCACAATTCGTTACATGTTTTTAAAACTTTGATATCCGCTTCTGGTCAAAAACATGATTTCATTGTTGCCACTGGTAGTGTTGAGTCCATTATTTCACAGTCAGATCTAACTGCATTTTACCCCAGTGTTGTGATAATGCCTACAGATGTTATTATCCGCGGTATCACTGGACATTCTGTACCTCTAGTTAGTAGTTGCACGATTCCTGTGGGATTGCCCACAGGATTGCCCACGATTGTAGTTTTTAGTTTCAATCTCGGGACCATCAAGTAATGGGCTCAAAGTTTTGCGCTCATTGCGAACTAGTAACACCTTACTGACTTCCGTAAATGAGACTGAACACAAACGACTGGTTCTTAAATGTTCTAAGGCTACAGGTGGCATGCGAATACCCAAGGTGAAACTCGAAGATACAGGAGATCCTATATTTCTTAAGAGACGAATCATTCCATTTGGCTTAAGTGAACCTGTTCGTCAAGCCTTTGTAGTGGTCTGGCTACCCAAAAAGCTACGTTACCAGGAGTGTGTGGCAAAGAAATAAAAATAATAAGGCTAGATTGAGTATACAATAATAATAATACAAACAATTTAGATTGTCTTTTGATTCAACAATTACCAGTCAAGCGGTATGCGCTTGCTGCTAATACTAAAAGATATTTTGCTCCCATTTTTTCTGCGCTGCGACTTGGCTGGACACAGCAAGAGCGACGTCAATTTCCCGCATTTTAATCTCGCGGCGAAAGTTGGTCCATTACTCCGGATGGTTTATTGTGCTTTGAGCATAGAGTTATCATTCCACCGACTCAGCGAGCGGCTGTTCTTGTAGATTTGCACTGTGGTCATCTGGGTGTCGATAAAATCAAATCTCTCGCACGCTTGTCATGCTGGTGGCCGGAACTAGATGCTGACATCAAGTATACTGCTAAAAATTGTGTTAAGTATACACACAAGATTCATAGAAAATCTTCACAGTCGTATACGTGGCCAGTTACTTGTGAAACATTTCAAGTTCATGCCGACTACTGCGGTCGTTTTCTTGGTAAATACCATGCTTTAATTGTTATTGACGCATATCCACGTTGGCCTGAAGTTTTTCTAACTACTTCTCCAAGTGCTGAATTCACACAACAAGCATTAAGGAAAGTATTCAGCCATGAAGGCGTACAAACTGCTTTGGGCACTGACAACGGCACACACATCACTGCAAAAACCCTCGAGGAATGGTTAAAAGGCCTTGGATGTCGACATCTGTTTACTGCTCCACGTAGTTCCCAGTCGAATGGGCTTGCTGATAATTTTGTGCGAACACTGAAATCTGCCATTACTTCATTCTCTCCTACTTCTTTTGTGTAATTAGACCTCAAAATAGATAATTTTCTAATGCAATACAGGAATGCCGTTCATTCAGTTACTGGGAAGAGTTCCGCGATTCTTTTTAAATCTCGCTCGTTGCGTACAGGTTTTGACTATGCCAAAACGGCTGATGTTACATTTTACGGCCTGCTACAGGAATAATACTTTTATTAAATGGCAAACGTATAGTCACAATTCTCGATTTGGATGATCTCTCTTGTCAGCGGAGACATATTGATCAGGTTGAGTTCAATACCAGAGTTCAGTCTGTTAACGGTAGTTCTGCTGTTTCAAATACTAATGATCCTTTGTAGATGATCTTATTGTATCTGAACAAAACGTTATCTCTGAAGAACATACTACCTGCGAAGAACCTGAAGTTTCCAATCTGAGAAGATCCGAAAGATTGCGATCAAGACCACCACCGAACTATAAACATCCACACGCTCATTCAAGGTGTGGCGGATGTGATGAACATGGTTGATGCTCTATTCATTGCTCTATTCATTATTCTCTTGTTTTAATATTCCACTTGCTGTACACACAGATCAATTTGAATACATACGTGCTACTTGTTATGCCGTGCTGAATTCTGAATTTCTAGTTCGTTTGGTTATGTCGATATACGTGCTGAACTCAATTAATACACGAACGATTAAGGAGTGGCTGGCGGCCAAAGGAGGTGACTGGGAAGTGAACTTGCCGATGGTGTTGTTAGCACATCGTGCTTCGATACAGCTAACCGCAGGCAAGTCCCCGTTCATGCTGATGCACGGTCGACATTCACGCCTTCCGTTTGATCGGGAAATTGGATTGTGGCCGACAAGACGCTTGTCTCCGGAGGAGCTAGGAGAGGAAAGGAGGAAAGCTCGAGAAAACTTGACCGTCGTTCAAGGAAGGGCTAGACAGAAAACGGCAAGTAGGAAGGCACGACCATTCCCCATAAGCACGAAGGTCAAATGGATGGATCATCAGGATACTGGAACGAGTGGACTGGGGTCGCGGAAGCTGGGCAGTAGGTGCCAAGGCCCGTTTGTCGTTACAGACCGTCGGGGAAACGACCATGCAATTCAGGGCGGTCGAGGATCGAAAAGATTAAACGGTACTTAGCCCCAGAAGTGGCATGATTCAGTCAAAGAGCTACCGAATAGACCAGCTGCTGGAGCCGACCTAACGGAGGCAAATGGAAACCGGCGACATGTATGCAACCTTTAAAGGGAAAGGGTGTTTAACGGCGTACACTACTGAGGAGGCCTGCGAGTAGTCTGTGGTCATATCGAAGCTCCGCCCCACGTCTAATGGAAGGTGAAGTATATTACGGAACATGTGGAACTTTTACACTTGTGTAAAAGTCAATGAATATCCATGAAAGTTCAAGAAGGCACGTGAGAATGTTCGTTTCTTAAACTGTGTGCATACGAGACGTTCACTTTCCTGTCTAATAACTTGTAACTGCTTGGTTTGTGTATTTTAATAAACGACTTCGCGGCGAAGGGTTCTCCTCCTTTCGCTGTCATTGGATGCGCACAAATGGCGGTGTCCTGAATTGTGGATCACATCCCATTTTTCCGCGTATTCACATTCTGAGACCACTCACTCGGGTATGCGAGCCTATGAACGGGAATGAATGTAATGCAGCTTTGTCAACGAATATCATGATGATGACACCCTTTCTTAATGTGAGTTTACAAGCACAACACACACTACGAAGGATTACCCAGTGAATCTATTCATTGCTACTTTATTCGAGTTAGTGGTTTGATTTCCAACCGCTTCGGGTGTGCAAACCACTGTACCGTAACTTCCAGTGTCCCATAGTGTTGGTATTTGTTCTTGAATTACCCACCCGTACATAAAAACAGTGCTAACCTTCGCTGCAATGAGTTTCAGTGTTACGCACCTGTGCACTTTTGTCATTCTCGGTTGCTCTTTACTACCTGCCTATGCTCATTTTAAGCATACGTTATCCTCGTTACACCGTCAACCCTCAAAAAGCTGACCTCATTTCCATTCCCTCTTTGGAGTATAAAAGCCGCTTTTCTTTAGTATCTTTTGTTTCGGCGTCATTTTTATTTTTGCACAATATTTCGCCTAAATGTCACTAAGGTCATCAAGGAGACCGCATAAGTGTGTGCCCGCTGACGTGTCACACCAAACGCTCTTGCGTACTGCTAAATTGATCTGTCACAGTGAACCAGTTCTGGTTCAGACCAACGGCTACACTTGTGGGCTGCTAGGTCGGGGTTGTTCCAATTCTTCCACTTTTCCAAACAGTAAGTTTCCACCCACTTGTCTGACTTACTTGTCCCACATAATATTGCACCCTTGCGGCACTGGTATCATTTGGACATCTGATAGCAGGATGGGGGGGAATAGCGTGTTTACAAGCCGAAGTCATTATTAAACTATATGAATGAAACCGTGATTGGGGCAGACAGTGTTTGGCGCTTGTGCAAATCAGAGTTAGGGGGATAACGGCGGCTAATAATAATAATAATAATACGCCCATTCTAGATTGGGAGCGCTCTGTAGATGATAGCAGTGAAAAGTCAGTGAAGGCATGCGACCCTCAAAACGTTACAGCATCCACTGCACTAAATATGTAAGTGAGCTTCATGGCGTGCTTTATGTCATTTACCTACTATAGAATAGCGGTTTTGGAATACAAGTGTTTTGGGGGTACTATAACAGAAGATCATTTTTCAATCATGAAGTCTATTTGCTAGAGCTGCGCGAATGCAGTTTAGTCGGCTAATCAGTAGATAATCGACGTCTTTATGAATCCATCTCCATATGTGTATGACCAGATGAGGAATGTTAATGAGCATCCCCGGCATCAACAAAACCGGTGCTTAATGCGATTTATTTAATGTAATACAAAGCGAATTCGCTGGGTGCTGCACATCAACGCGCTTAAGAGATTCATTCAAACCAGTAGAATGTCGTATATACTTGAGTCACGAAGGCAAGCAATCGAAAATCAGGAGTCCTGGACGGTCCAGGGAGACATATTGGGTGCACAAATGCACAATATGTTGGGAGCTATGTAAAGTTGAGTATAACAAAGTTAACTGTCACAGTCTTCGTCAACTAAGCCCACCAGATAACGCTTAAAGAGGGCGAACCTAGTTCGAAGCGGATTTCGAGAACCGATGTGTTTTGACGTAACATGTTTTAGGCTAACGTACTGTGCTGATCACTCCCTTGGAGGGTGAAATGAAGTCCTAGATTCGCTCTGTGTTTCGAAGCAAATTTAGCCAAAAACTCAATGACCCACCGCCATGAGTGATGATACTGACAAACTGAAGTTTAAGACGTTAGGGCGTTTGCTGAGAGATCCTGGGACAATAAGGAAAACGGGTGGGCTTTAAAGTCCTTTGTACACATAAGTTCTGTAACAGATGTACTCATTCTGCCTTTGATCCTGCCATATGAAGACGCTTATCTCCGTTGGTTACCACGAGGTGGCTTAGAATCATTCTTTTTCGCTCATCGTCTGACCACTTCCCAGCCATTCTATTCCTTCGAGTCCAAAAGACGACGCAAGTGTAGCGATTTAATGCCCTTCAACATAAGACAGCTATTCAGACTGCCAAAACATACGCCCTGTGAAATGTCGTTAGGTAAGAACACTGGAGAAAATTATAGATCTTGGAAGATTTTCTCTGACAGCTTCAATGGTCTAATAATAAATGTGGTATAGCTGATAATCAAGAGTCTCTTTCCAGTGTGGAGTCGATTCAGAAAAAGAGTTTACGAGAAGTTATGTGTGACCTCGGGTCCAACATCAATCAATATTTGAAACTAGTTAAGAGATCCCATACGTGAGCCAAAATGCAACACACGGAGCAAAACAGCTGTGGAAACCACATTAATTTCGGCAAAATTTAGTTGCCAGAAAACTCTGCAACTGCAGTAGGTGCTACCCTACACACAAAATTTCGATCGAATTCGGGTTTCTCCCATAACTCTGAACATATTTTACTGACAGCAACTCATAGTAGAAAGCAATATGGTCTTTAGAAGACTTGAATGAAATAAGTCAATCAGGCAGTCACTTGACTCTACTACCAGTAAAAGTAAAGCAAAAGTAACAAAACAAGCTCGCGGACGAGGCAAGCTCAATATTGTGAAGAAGGCTTAGTGTGCTATATAACATGCGTCATACGTATTCATTTCCAGCAAAATTAACACCGTAATGCTATCGCACTGATGGTGTAATATTTGCTTTCCAAAATGGTCTCCGGTCAATATCGTGTGCCAATACCCCTTGAAGGACATTTTATCTACCGCTAGAATTTATCGATGAATATCAATGAATAAGCAAGATTATGGAAGTACACCACTGATGAAACCTATTTTCACCTTCGTTTGTTTGTCAGTATGAATGGTTGCTTCTCTGGACGGATCAGTCCCAATTATTAGCATTCTATCCCACTAATATTCTGTCCACTTGTTTTTGCAATGAGCTAGGCCTTTTCCAACGCAAAATTCGTTAGACTACGTGTACCGAATAACCAGGTTCGATTGCATTTCTAATGATGCAGTTTTATGATCTGGGTGGAGATGCAAGCCGTTACATTCATCCAGAACACGTTGTATGCAGGGACATGGCTGTGTTTCATTCCATTCGCAATCTGGCTGTTACAGTGTAATGCTAGTCTAAATTAAAAACAAAGATTGTACCTCCTCTGATATTAGTATTGATACGTTAGATTTCCTTAGTCTTCGGTGTACGGTGAGTTGACCTTTTTGAAGGCAGCATTTCTTGTAATATTCGTTATTTGCTCGTTGGAAAGGCAGGCTGCTGGGTTCCTCCCGTGAAATAGAAGCAGACAGCAAATCTGAAGTTTGGATTTTTATACAGATTTAAGTTCACGGTACCAGTGATAATGGAAGCTTCTTTTGCATAAACCCTGACATTTTGTTAACGTGTGATAATTGAAGTCATTCTATGCTGACAAGTCGAGAATCTACTTCGTCCTGGTTAAGTATCGTCAGCAATGCGCACTTCACGAGCCTTCTGAGAGACCGAAACGTGCAACCTTCCGGCTAGCAGTTTTAAACCAAACCGTTCAGCCACCAGCGGATAATCAGCAGTCTGATTAACTAGGACTCAGCAATGATATAGCTGTACTCACCCTTCCGTCACTAAATTCACATCACGCGGTCACGTGTTGAGTGGCTCCTTGAGTGACGACTACTCAGATGCAAGTCACCCTAATTCTCCGACGACCGACAGCTGGTATGCTGGTTTACTCATCGCAAGCAATAAAATCTTCAGCTAAGTATTCGAAGGGAACGTCAAGCAGTTCGGAGACAATCAGGACTACTGTCATCCTACCTGCTGATAAAGTCTACTACAGACAACACAAACAAAGCATGTTTATTCAACGACCCAGCTAGAGAAAGATCAAACCCAAAATCTTCCAAACAAGCTTAAATGAACATAAAGAGATTCAAATATGTTCAAAGTATCTTATAATACAATAATGAGGTAAGTAAATCCAGGATTCTGATTATTCGCACTACTACGGGCTTCCAAAAGTACACAGGAAAAACACGGCGACCAGCAGTTACACCTCCCAGTTACGTCGCAATAGAAGTTTTCAATGGAACTATGGGGAGTAGTGAAATACATCATTAGTTGGCCGCGGTACTCATTCAACATTACACGAATACTTCTGGATAGACTGAAAGAGGTGAAAAGGAAAAAGACAAAACATTGGTCTCATTTGATGTGAGGTTACTCTCCACATCCACGACAACGGTCTCAGAACTAATGCTGTATGTTTCCGAGTGGACTTTTGAAAAATGAAGACATATTCCATCTGCCTGAAAATATACTTTGAATGCAACATCTAAGGGCAGTGCAAAGGGGATCTTCAGTTTCAGGATGAAATACCTAGATAACAATGCAGAAACAACAAAGAAACATCTTTGCTATACATCAGCTGAAAATTATGGATCCATCATCATCATCATCATCCATCCATCATCATCCATCACGAATATGTCAGCTAAAAAACTTCGTTTCTGGTGATCATAAACTTTACGGCACAAGAAGAAAAAATGTCGAACTGCTGTTTTTTGATGTCCTTCTCGCTAGGCTTCCACGTGGACGAATACAAACGGGGACAACGCACAAGTATCAAATTCTGAACTACGACAGCAACCAACAGAGCTGCATTCAGGCACTGTTCAGGCGAATCGAGGTACAATACCACAACAGAATCCTAAGCTAACGAACAGGAACGCTTAGACAAGCATCGAGAATGTATAACTTGGACAAATAATGTCATCCACTGTATTCAATGCAAAATTTGCGATGAGATCTACGTGTGACAGATAGGGAGGAAACGATCAAGCGGGATCAACGGACACAAACTTACTGATAGAAGATATGATTAGTTCTCACCCATCTTTGTAGATGGAGGCCAGGAAGGAGACTCATTAAACTGAAGCAACGCCTTCATACTGGTTCAAGCGGAAACAGGGAAATGGTGCAGATTTCAGATAGCGCAATAAAAAAAATCGAAGATGATCCTCCCTAAAAACTCTGGGGCCAAAAGACCTCCTAAAGGACGTGACTATTTGGCACGTGTGGTATCAACTAAAGAAACAACAGACCCAAAATCAAGGGAAGAAAAAATCTGATCAACTCTAAGCAGGACAACTACCAGCGAGTCAAAGAACGAGACAGACCAAAGAGCAGAAAATGACAAGAGAGAGGCCATGCAAATCAACCAACTACGAACTAAAAATTGTGAACCAACTAACCAGAATGAAGGATAGAAATTGCGGCAGGGAGCTGGATAAGTGATATTCAGTTGATTGGAAGGCTGATTACAAAGCCATACAACGTTTGGGGACAGAGTTGGGAAAGGATCCACTTAACCGGATCAAGATGGCAATCAACACACTCCGTCCAACACTTCCCTCACCAGTTCTTTAGTATCCTCCATAGGCCACATTAAAACGGATTTTGATCGTATGCTTGAGTTAGACTGCGACAAACATAAATTCGTCAGATTGCATCCAAGGGAGCTAAGTTTTAGGACACACTGTGCCACTCGGACATTCTGAGTAATTCATTCTCGAAACTATCCAGCATAAAACTCAGAGCTCAGAGGCAAAAGTTCCTAGGACTAGAATGTCCACATGAAAGTCTCAGTCACAGGTGAGTCAATTGCAGAATTGGCTAATAGGACATGGTAGCTTCTAGGCCGTATGACGTGCTTGGCTTGCGACAGGTGTTTGAATTCCAGTCCTAAGCCTCTCATCAGGTCCCAGTTCTATGTATAATTATCTGGATGTTTGCCTGGAGCATCATAATTTGGCCTGAGACAATAAACTTTTCTGATATGGTACGTGACCATAATCCAGTTTCCTTGATTGCCGGTTTGAAGGTCTACTCGAGTGCAGTTGCCTCACAGTGGGCCAAAACGAACCATATCACAGACTTTCAGGTTCATACCCTTTGTCACTGAAAGGGTCAAAAACAGCAAATTTCAGAAGGCGATCATTCGCCGAAAGGGGTCGGAATTCGACTATGTAACTCAGGACTCTGTTCGAAAGATCATTGAACATATGACGTAGCAATTCCCATTTCGTCACAACTTCTTATTTTGACTATGGCGTAATCCATTTGACTCCTCAACCAATTGGCCTGTTCATCCTCTCCCCCTTTCACATTTGTATCTATAGCTTTACATAACTATGCATGTGTTTCGTGTTAGTGTCACGTAGATGTGTGACGTATTATCCAAAGATGACAACAGGTAAGATATGTCTGCTACCTTCGTCCTTACTAAGCCATCCACAGGCACCTTAAATCAATTGAAGGACATTTGAAGGCCTAATTGCATCTGCTATTAATATGGGATGTCATAATATGTGTTCAGCAGCATGTTGCTGAAAATCGTTGCCACTATTCATTAAACCATGAATAGTACTCGTCCACGCGAATCTTCTATACGATGCCGTGAGTCGTACAGCTGAATGATTAAACATACCTGAGAGCAACCCAAACGAGAAAACTGACAACTATTAATCTTATCCTGTAATGCTTCCCCCATTGGACGTGCCGTTTACATGCAGTTTTTAGAAAAACGTAATGAAATTTCGATTCCAAAGACAAACGTGTACCAGCCAACAAGTGATTACAAACCATTTCGTAGAAATCTATCCAACTAATGCTAAACTTAGTTATATTAGGCCAGAATTAGTTCAGTTTGGGTTGCAAATGCTCCTGGAAACAATCTGCTAGCACAACTGACGGTGTAATGGATTATAGTTCACGTCACCTCTTCCCTGCGCCTCCGCATTCCGAAGCTACTGATATGTGAACTTTATGTGAATTTTATGTAATCTGTCTTTGGCGATGAACATCGCGATAATAGTAATACATTTTCGTAATGCGCGCTTATATGCACAACAACACTAGGAAGAAAAATCATTCAGCTTTCTTCCAGCAATTAGTTTTAACTTTAAGGAGTACACGCCAGCAAGTGTAATGCGACCTCTAGTGTTCCATAGTTAGGGTGCATTAATCCTGAGTTATCCATCCCTATATAAGAACAGTGCTCAGTAACGCTGTATTGATAATTTTCTTTGTCACACCTCTGCTCACCTTTATCATTCTTGCTTGTTCGGTACAACTTACTTTTTCTCATTTCAACCATCTCAACCTTATTACACCGTCAACCTGCAAAACAGTAGCCTTAGTTCTGGCCACAAGAGCCGTTCCCTGGTATTTGTGTCGCTTTCGCCTTCAAGTAAACTTTACCTAAATGTCATTTAGGTCAGCAGAAGGCCGCGTAAGTTTGTGCACCCTATCTGGCGAGCTGCTGTGCCACACCAGACGCTGTTATGTGCTGCTAAATTGCTTTCTCACAATAGGCTGTTTCTGTTCCCGACAACGGTTGTGCTTGATATGTGATAAGTCCGAGTGGTTCCAGTTCTCCCACTCAACCGACAACTTGGTTTTTGCATACTCGTCTGTGAATGTGAACCGCCCACGGTCGGCAGTCACACAAGTGAATGCTGTGGCGCTTAGTCGTAGTCATCTGACATCATTATGAGAAAAGACATGCGCCCAGTCTTAATCATCATTAAATAATATCAATATAACCATGTTTGGGACGTAGAACTTCCAGCGTTTGTGTGAATCGAAGTCAGGCGGTTATCAGAAGTCATCAAGATCAGGTCATTCAAACGCTTCAAGCTGTGCAGCTCTCCGAGAAAACATATCACTATGACACACAGGGACAGAGATAAGATAGATGATGAGTTTTGAAAGTGAGACAGTTTACGTGCAATTTACGTAATCGTACTTTAGACCACTGCGATTATGCCCACATAAAACGATGGGGCGTACATTCATCCTTGCTATGCTGACGATATTTTCGTTGTAGTGGATGACATTTACCATGCCTAACGGGTCCTGAATCATTTGAATCCACGCCACACCAACGGTGAATTCAAGGTTGAACACGAAGAGGAAACTTCCCAGACATAACATACCACTTATAAGACTGCTGAAAGCCTTCCGAATTTCATAAGAGGGAGATTCAGCTGGATCCAGTTGAGTCTTGTATGAAAACCAAATTCGTATGCAAATGAGAGTTGAAGTGACTTTCCACTTCTTAGGTGGTTCGGATGGTACGAAGCGAAGATGTCCCCTCAAGGTGCATGCTGTCCAGTAATTCAACGGCGAACGATTTAAGACTATATTTAGAACGCTTAACCAACCGGATCGGGGTTCTGATGACCTGTGCTTGCTGCAATGCTCTCACTGGTCTGCGTGCTTCTTTTGTCAAATTATCCTTTTCATAGTAATATGAGGAGATATGGTCATATTAAGTCGGTGCTTTATCCTGTCAGTGAAGCCAATCTATGTTGAAAAGCTGAGAAACACTGTACGGCTGCTTCATCCTTGTTGGGAATCATCAGCATTGCGCATCTCACGAAGCTCAGAGAGTTTCGAACCCGCGACCGTCCGGCCAATGGTTGAACACGTTTGGCCAAGAGTGGCTGGTCAGCAGTGTGATTAGCTTTCTCTCTCTCCTAACCTTTGGTCTGATTTTATGTAGACAGCTGAAGATATAGGCGAACTAGTTGAATCCAGCCTGTCCTATATTGATGCCCCTTCTTGCTCCATTGAAATTCATGAATGGAGCTGGATACATGAAATTTCCTTACCCACTTTGGGTAAATCAGTGCTTCAAGTGCTTGGTAAACTCCTTAAGAGCATCGGGGTCGCAAAACAGCTAGTTTTCGAATAAGACCAACCATCTCTTGCTTTCATTTTTCGGTAGGAGAGCGATCTTATTGATCGGCGTTTTGCTTACTTACTTTCACGTTTGCGCGGAGAGTATTCGAAGGCGCGCGCAGTTTATTGTGATGTTTAAGACAGTCTAGTTTCCTTGAAAACATTGATCAGCTCCAGTATTTCACCAGTCACCTCAAGTAGTGACGTCTAGTCAGCGGATGGGGAAGTAAAGTTTCCAAAATTGAGACCTCAGACTTAGAAACGTAAGTTGTCCAAGTGGCAGCTGCACCTATGCTCTGTTAAACGCGCACGATGCCGAGTGATTCAATGGCTTCAACACAGAGTCCGCACAGATTCAACAGCTATCGTGGTTATCAACATATCGGTATGTTCTAATTAACCGAGAGATTTCTTGTGAATCACTCTCGTTGTGGAACAAAAGATGAATATGAAAATTCCACAACAGAATAGGTATAATGACTCTCTTTTGAACAGTTGTCTCCCTGTCCTGGCGCAATTATTCTGGTAAGCCCACATCAAGGGTATTGAAGCACTCTACTCGAGTTTAGCTCTTATTAGAGTTCATCAGCAGTGCAGGTATAGCCACGATTGGGAATGGTGGCGAGTAATTTAGGTATCAGTACAATCAGTGCCTGCAATCTATTCACATTAATACAAACCAAAATTCACTGAGCCCTGCGAAACATCGTGCCCAAATGATTCACTCATGATAAAAGTATCTTGGATGCCTAAAGTGCACTTGAAATACATCGTCATACCAGAAGAATCAGAAGTATACTTTGTTCAGCGAGAGAAGCAAGATATAACCCATGATCTGAAATCAAGAACCATGAATGATTCAGTCGGCTCTGTTGGTCAGTTGTTTGGAGAAGGAGAGGGAAATGACCTTATCAAATACGCCATGGAAATCAAATACGGATGGAATGTTTGAGGTAGAAGGTCACCATGCGAGTTAATAAGTTAATGAAACCACGACCTAATTTTACACCCAAGCATGGATAGCAAGAATAGAAAATAATATTCTACCCTCAGAACGTCTAATCTGTCGTGTTTCTTTCAACAGGATCATTGTTGTTCTCCAAAAAATCTGGTATCCAAACTATGCTCAACACAGATGCGAGCCTAAATCTGCTCCAAAACATGTGGCGCACAGTGACGATGCCCGTGGATAGCGAGAATAATCTGCTTAATACCGTTTGTCCAGTGAAGGGAGATGTATTGGTTACTCAAAAATACGTAATTTCTTGTGAACTACGGAAGGATGGGTGAGAGGCAATAAAACGGGGTCCATTGTCTCATTTTTCCTCAATAAAATGCCTATTTCGAGCCCTAAAGAAAGCAAAACCAGTAGTAGGTTGCTTGTGAATTTGGAGCAATCGTCCCGTACAACTTATTTCCGTAAATAGTAGGCAGCCAAAATATGTTCATTTTGCAGAATGGTTTGGGTTGATGCACTGAGTTTAGCGCTCACTTACAGACAGGAAGAACATCCCAAACACTATCTCCACCGACTCAAACTCGAGTAAGAATGCAACTTTGAAATTTGCGTGTCATAAGGTTACTGGGACAACCAGGGGCAATAATGAAAACGGGTGACCTCGGAAGCACTTTGCACACAAACTTAGAGGAATAGATGTGTGGTTGATTAATTCATTCTAACTTTGTTTTAGCTACCTCAGGAGGACTTGGTGCTGATACGATGGGTTGGTTATCACATGGAACAGAATCTTCAAATGCACCGAATGAAAGCATTGGGCTGTTAGACGAAAGTTAAAACAGTCGTTGTCTTACTGACTGCTAATGAATGCCTAATAGTTATCATGGATATAGTGGACTGCATGAACAAAGCACAAACTACATTCAATGCATCGTCGTATACAGAACGGTCGAACCGAAGATGTTGCAAACAAACTTAATGAGTACTTGAAGGGAAGCAAATAAACCCAAAAATGATAGCATACAATTGTTGGGGAAAAAGTGCATATTATTTGAATATTCCACCCTTCTGTGGACTTCCGAATGTACACAGGGGAACAACGCCATTGGAGCTTGTCTTTGCAATTCCAGCTTTCAAATGAACTGTGACAAAAAGTAAAATGCATCCTTATCAGATTAAAGTACTCAGTAAAAATGCACAGATCTTCTGGATAGAATGAAAGAAAGGAAAATAGAGAACGCAACAGTAGTCTCATTTGATGTGATCTCACTGTTCCTCTTTCCGGACCTCGACAAGGCAGCGGTCTGGGAACTGATGGATGGATGTGAATTTCTGAATGGACTACAAGAAAGAAGACAACTGCAAATTGTCCGAACTCACTCTGAATTTCACAGCAAATATTATGAACAACTAGGTGTAATGCCAACGCGACTGCAAATTGTGAGTTCGTCACCGAGTTTGCAATGTGTTGCAGGAACGAATCGTTTTACAACACATAGATCTCAAATCGTGGATCTATCGTCATCGAAAGGAACAAACTAAGCCGAAGAAGTCAATCAACAAACATACTATTTGCTGATTAATAACTTTACGATGGAGGAACAAAATGATAAAAAAGCAGCATTTTTAAATGTTCTCCCCAGTAGACTGCCACACGGACAAATATAAACTGAGGTTTGCACAGGGTAATGCACACGATTTGAATTCTGAATGACCAGAGCAATCACCAGAATTGCCACAGCTGCGTTCAGGCTCTGTTCAGGTGAACTGACAGAAGAAAGAAGAGATAGACTTAGACAAGTATTTCAAACAAACAGCTTCTCGAGGAATTTCGTTTGGAGATATCTGAGAACGTGCAACTCAGTTATCTTAACAATCCGAAGGCAAAGCAAGAGAACTGCACTTACATGCGTCAGAACTTTCCGAAATGGCCTCAACAGTACTACAAACATGCTAAAGCACTTTCAAAAACCAAACCGAATACTAGATAAAGGTGAGAAAACTAATGTCATCCACAAACTCCAGTGCAAAAAGAAATGTTCAAGAGGGGAGGAAAAAACAAACAGGCCCGAAATCAAAGGACAAGATAATTGGACCAATTCAAAGCAGGACAAGAATCAACACGCAAAGAACGAGACAGACCAAAGTGCCGAATCTGTCATAAGAGGGACTGTGCAAAAATAAATCAGGATGAGGAACAGAACCCATGTTAACGGAGACTGGACGAATGGGCATTTAAATGATCGGGAGGCAGACCGCAACACAACACTACCTTTTGGAACAAAGTTAGAAACACGTGCATTTGACTGCATCCAGGTGTCGCCTAACGCGACCACCACAGTCAATCCTCCACTCTCCTCAAAAGTGTTCAACTATCACTCAGATGTCGACTTGTTCACCTCAACACCAACGTTTGAATAAGCCATCAATCGGAAACCTTACAACCCGTTCCACAACCCCTCAGACAAGCTGCCTCTTATTACGTTTAACTAAACATCGCCACCTCAAAATGTGCCCCGGTGAACACCCACCGTAAAATCTGTATAATTTTCCAGAACAAACTATGATCTGTTATACCTACCGAAAGTGTACCAGTCTCTCATCCAAAAGAGAGGGAGAGACAGCCACACATGGACGACCGCTGAGACCTGCCGCTGCGTTGTATCTCTGCCTGCAGACGATGTGGAGGAATATCTACCTGTGCGTCGTTGACCTATTCTCTAAACGCAGAAAAACGTTTTTTTAGTTCTTGCACTCTCCACAGTGTATGACCTGCGACCCAATAAATTGTTAAATTGGGTTAAAGTTAACTTAATAAGAACTGTGGCGAAAATGACATGAAAGGAAGAAGCGGCAGAACGGGATGCATTATTCTTTCCGGGTTATTCGATATGGGGCTCTAACTAGTCACCACTGTGGTGAGTGAATTTCGGGAATAGGCAAACGGCTAAATGAGCTTTCCATTGTCAGTTGTGCTAAAACATGCTAGAGGTGAGTAAAAGAACTAGTAACAGCCACACCTTGAAATTTCCACGCTGGTACAAGTACCGTTTTAAATTCAGGGTGGTTCACTAAACACCATTTTGTACACGTAGAAAGTAGTTAATTTACATATTAATGTGTCCTACGAACAAGCTGTAAGTAACTTATGCTAAAAAAAAGCTGTTTGGAGGTTTGAATATACTCATATCACAAAAGTTTCCTGCCCTCTCAACCAGGCTGAAAATGATTGTGATCTCTACCGGAAGATTCTGTTCTGATGTATTTTCTTGGTTTTCCGCTGTCTACGCTACACCGGATTAAGTTGAATCGTTAGTGTGTTGAGGTTAATTGGGTGGTCAGTCGTAACTTTACAGGCAACCATGTGAGTCCGTGTGTCTGATCAAACTGTGTAAATACATTTGTGTCCAAAACTCTCAGTGACTTCTTTGTTACTGTACGTGAATAAGATAGATTACCCACCGTAGGTAATGAATGTAATGGGTGAAATTCAGATAAGAATATCAATATTAGCTTTTGTTTCTCGATATTTGCGTTAAACAAAAAGAAAAATTGCTGTTCGTTTCCTGTGCCATGATCTGTTTATCAGATTTTGATTATCGTTCCCACAGTTTAACTGCTGCTACCTAGAGAATGGCAAACTATTAGGGTAACCGTTCGCACAACCGATGAAACACTCGGGTATTGTCTGATCAGGTGTCAAAGCGCCATCCCAGTATCTGATAGAATGTTGGCACGGAAGGTATGGGACAGCTTTTCAGTGTTTGTTCAAGATTGTTTAATACCCAGAGAGCGTCCAGGAAGTCCAAGAGGACGCTTGAGGATGTTCACTTTTCAAAAACTCCGTGAAAACGATATTTTTGCTTTTCTGTCCAAAAGCTTGTAACGGTCTAGTCTGCTTTGGCCAATAAACAACTCCGCACTCA
Organism: Opisthorchis felineus; assembly: GCA_004794785.1. Taxonomy (NCBI): domain Eukaryota; kingdom Metazoa; phylum Platyhelminthes; class Trematoda; order Opisthorchiida; family Opisthorchiidae; genus Opisthorchis; species Opisthorchis felineus. The sequence continues at coordinate 129,891 of SJOL01009329.1, read as the reverse complement.
AGGGTATTCTACCTTTCACTAGGATTTAGTTGCATTCAACCCTGAGGCGTAAGCTCAAGAAAGCTGGGTTCTACTTAGAAAACACAAGTTGCTATAGTTTAACACGATTCTCGTTCATGCAGACCGCGTAGGCAGCATTATGAGTTCAGGATGTCAACAACCACAACGATGTCGATGGTCGAGCCCAGAAATTGCGGTAAATTACGTTCAATAGAATTCATAGGTGAACGATATTTTGCGATCGTCTGAAAAGAAAAGAAGTGAGGCAGGCATCGGATAGACGGGCAGGCGATATGCGATAAAAGATGACCCATTCAATTATTTTTCATCTCAAAAATCATGCGACCCTTAATCATGCGGTTTCTGAGCACACCAATTTACCTCTTATGATTTTGTGTTTGTTGAATGCAGCCTACGTTACGCCGTCTTGGTGGGTACGTGCATAAAATTATAGTAGATAGAGTGAACCACTCTGTGTCTACTCAAGGTAAGTCTAAGATAGGCACTATATTTCTGTCATTAGTCAATATGATCGAATGAGTGCTCATTTTTCAACTCCAATTTTCCATAAAACAATCATGCAATGTCTATAATTCTTTTTGTGAATGAATCCAGATATCCTTATGTGGAACATGAACCAATTGCTTAAAAAAGCTGATTTCAGATCATAAGTGTCATAGTGTGGAAACTTGCGGGAATTTTATGAAAAGTTCCCAACTATTCGCAACGCGATATGTCATAGACAGAATGGGTCACAAGCAAAGTTTAACTAGCAGGCAGACTACTTGATACCACCCAAGCCTGTGACTCAGTAGAATTCAAAAGACCATCATTTGGGTTCACTGGATTTCCCCGTGCCCCTGCCAGAAAATTGAATGAGTTCGTTCATATACTGTTACATGAACAGTCATCGGGAATTATAGTACCTCCAAACAAGATTTCGGTTTTTCCAACCCTGACTGACACGTCGTAAAATTGACCGCCTCAATGAGTATGTGCGATGGAAGAAAGCTTGAGTGATCCATGTCGATGCAGCCGAAAAATGAACCATCCCACATCAGTATTTGATCAAAAACTCAGTTGTTTTCCTAGATTTTTAGCATAGAGTTTACCATGAGGCACAAAAAAATAATCTTTTAGCTGTAACACCCTATCTGTTTATAAATACCGTAGCATACGACGGAAGCAAGAGGTCTGATTTAGTGCCGGATTGCCCAAGCATAGACCAAGGCAGTGGGGATGCAGTTGGATAGGTAGATTGGCATCTTAAGCACCAATATATCTCGAACTAATCCGTGAGGTGTATAGCTAATACATACTTTGATAAATTGTGTTTTGTAAATGATAACATCCTTGAAAATTTCAGCAGGTCATTCGATTGTGGATAAGTGGACTGAAGCGACTATTATCAATTTCACTATGTGAGGCGAAACGAGCTCACGCTTATTACACGGTCATTCAGAGCAGATAGAAATGTTGTTGCTGTTCGTGGAAAATACAGGAGAGTGGATTAAAATAAGTGACATCCTTTTAATAGTTAGTTGCGACGTGGATTAAGGTAACCACTTCAAGCACATTCCTTTCATTTGACAATGACTAGTTACAGCATGGACCCAGATATCGGCCAGCAGGTCTGATTTCTACTAATAATAAATCAACCGAAGTAAACGGAAAGTAATTCCAATGGGTCCAAAAAGTGAGAAAAACTATGAGGTGTGGATTTGTGTGGCAAATCCAATACAAAGTATTGATTTTTGGCTTTACGTCCCATATTTTTGAGAAGAAACAGCTACGGTGTGCATAAATCTGCAAAACTAGTGGCGGATAACTGCAGAAGCCCAGCAACGCAATAAAATAACAATCAGTCCAATACTCTGTTAGGCAGGTCTGGAGACTATTAGGCACACTGGTAGTTAGTTACTCTGTAGCCCTAACTCTGTGAGAAATGTGTGTCCCGACACTCATGCTTACTCTCCTCCCATGTCTTTGAGAATCCCACTAGCTGCGATCGCCTCATTTGGTCACAACATTGCTCGATTTTCCGGAAACTTAAACGCTTTTTCACCTAGCTCTTTAGAATCAAAGACTATAAACATCATCTTCCATGGCCACTTGCAACAATGCTTAGAGAATGAAACAGCAGTTCTTGTCTGGCATCCGGCGTACTCTAATCTGATGGGTTAGTTACCGGAATCCCCAAACACCCTCAGGTAGACAAGCCTCTCCTTTAGGAACGTGGTTATGGCTATCAGCCATAATTATCAGATGTGAATACAGTCCACCAACCAAACGGCAGTTCCGCAAAAATGTGCGATGAAAGAGTGAATTTGAATTAGAGGTTTACTTGGAGATGCTGTATAGATGCGTTCAACCATGCCATCTGCCCTTGTTGGGAGGGCCACTAAAAGATAAGTGAACGAGAAATCCTTTCCCAGAATATGCTTATACCTGTTGAGAATTCGGGCCTACAGAGCTGAAAGAAACCGTCGTCAGTTGACCTCGTGTTAGATAGGAGATGTTGGTCCGTCTTGATAAATTGACCGAAGCCGACAAGCGATTACTTAGTTTTGTCTGCATTTCCAAACACCTTAAATGATCAAATGAATATCGAAGCACAGTATCCCCCCAACGATTATTGCTGTTCAGATTTTGGGGACTTAGAGCTACCCAGAGTCAGACACATACCCTCACTGAATGCATTATCTATCTAATCTAACTGCACCATGTTGCTCCCAACATGTGATCTTCTAGACAACAATTATTGACCTTAAGAATCTGCAGAAACTCAGGTTTTATTGCCTGAGGAGACCAGATAACGTTCAAAAGCTTGTCATTAATCTTGTGACCGTCGCCAACACTGATCTTGTCACACTTAAATAGTTCTGGAATTTCATGTTTCCGTGGTGTTTAGATGAGATAGAGATTATATATGGAGAAATTATATATTTCTACAGTAAATTTCCATAATAACCACACGAGAAATAAATAACCAGGATGTGATTTAGGTCTACCAAGATGTTTCAGATTAACTTATCCGGAAACATGATACAACCAACCAACCTAGTTTATTTGGACATCGGGGCTTGCAAATAAGTGTGCAGTCCGTTATCGTCCACTACTTGTTGTGCTGGAAGTAGAAAAAATACAAAGGTATGAATCACAATCAAGGTTTGATGGAGTTGCGAGAGGATTTGTGAATTTTCAAAGGTTTCCTCTTGTAAGTGAAGCTGATTTCCGTTAAAAGCCAGGAAGCATAGTGCATCACGTCAAACAAAGAAACACCGGTTGTCCTGTCATGTGTAACGACAAGCACATTCCTGTTTGTTTTGGTAGTCCCTGATCATTTTTGGTAATCCAAGAAACCGCGAAACCGCAATTCTATATGGACCATTCGGCATTGAAAATAATGATAGCCTTTCTGCAAGATACAAACACACCTAGCTTATTCTATTGAATAATTCAAAAAAAAATAGTACGACTATTCTTTGTTCATCAACGGTTGGAATAAAACTTGAATTACTATTGTACAAAGCTTATAACATTTATCATTCACCCTTGGAAGAATGCATCCACTTTCAGTAACACACCACTCAGCTTTTGTTGTGTTCAGTGATGAATCATATTTATTTTGCGCAGACAGCCTTCACAGCTTGCCCATTATAGATATCCGTGATCTAGACTAATTGGCCCGAATGAAGACATATCTACAAGCCAGTTTTGTTTCCCAGTGCCGTTGACAATAGCGCATAACTCTATTTGTTTAGCGGAGTACTAAACAGTGCACTGTAATTTGCAGGTAGCACAAGAGAGAAGAGACTAGACCTAACCGTGATGTGGCGGTTTGCGCACCTCAGCGACCCATTGAGCTATACTGGGGGGTGTCCCACGACACTCAAAGAGTCTCTCATACCAGGTTGGTCAGTGGATAGAGGTCTGAAGAACACAGTCTCCTGGCCCTCCAAAGAGGGGGTTGAAACATGTGTGGCGACGTGTTCCGTAAAATTGGTAATGTACTTGCATTCCCAG
>SJOL01009329.1:14711-123409 GCA_004794785.1 Opisthorchis felineus | reverse complement strand
CGAAACACCGTCTACCGAGACGAGTGTTGTTCTCCGTGCCTCCTTCAGAATGGCGCAAACCGCGAGGTAGACAACGCATGACTTGGCAGAAGGGCGTGAAAGACATCACGAAATGTTTGGGTGTTGTCGGTGTTGTGCGCCTTCCAGGATGGAGTCCCCGTGACCCTGTGCTTGGCTGGAGACGTTGCAAGAAATGGCGGCTAATCGATGTCAGTGGCGTTCGTGCTGTCAGTTTCCAGATTGTCTGATTGAGTGCTTGGAGGTGTAGGCACCTCAGAACGCTTGACATAGGCCAGCACTAGGTCCCCTCCTTCACCCACTCTTTTTCTCTTCTTTTCACTCTAGGGCTTTAAATATAATTAGACAAACCTTATGGTTGTACGGCAGTGAAGCATCAGTGTCAACACTGATGTTGCTGTCTTTGATGATGATGATGATTATGATGACGATGGTAGCACAACACATAAGTTGAATACACGAATCAAATTGCCTTGAGGTACGACACTGTGTCCAAATGAACTGCCTTCACAAATTCCAGTGGTTACTTAAAATGTTCGGTCTACGTTTCTGATGTCTCAAATGAAGCGGTGTGCTTTTCGTCTCTCTGACATAACGGCCGATGTGTATTTGATTCAGATCCGATTGCAGCTATCATGAGAAGCTCTTCTTGCTGAAGGGTTCGTTTAAGCAAATAAGTGCAAGCAACACTAACTAGCAGGGATTTTGAATTGAAAAGCATTCAGTTTCGCAAATTTTTTGCATAAGTGTAGTCATATAAAACAGTAAAGTAATATTATTAATTATTAATATTCATTATTAATTATTGTTAAATATTATATTATATATATTTTATATAGGTATTATATACTATATATATTATATAATTATTACTTATTATTATTGTAAATTAATATTTGATAGGGCCAAATGCGGTCTGATGTCAATGATTCTCGTTCATGAACACAATTCCAACTGTTTGATCAAGCTCGATTAAGAGTACTTTGCTAAATGGGCTCGGTCCACATGTCTGGGTAACCCAAAGGCCTTATCGCTACAAAGTGTAATAAATGCTTTAAAAGGGGCTTTTCTTTTCCCTTTTGTTTGTGCCCGGCATGTCCGCGACCTAACTTTAAAGATATATTGGTAACACGGATTTGTTGCGGCCACCATAGTCCGGAAGATCACATGTAAATACAGACCGGATTGAATAAACCTATTATGTGATCTCTACTTTACAGTGTTCGTGTTGCCAATCTGCCTGTTTTGTTGTATAATGTTTTATCGGTTGGTCTCACTGTGTGAGCATTCCGTTACCATGATCGGTTCCTTTGGTACACAGATTAGTGTGCTGTGTTCAGTGTGTGTGGAGACGGAGCCAGCATGAGCGCAGTGGAGCCTTCTTCCTTAGACTGACTTGCAGTAGTCTTGTACATGTCACAACAGATTTGGCAATGGCCTCCTCCCATGCGCACATCTATTAAAAAATCAATGGACCTGATAGAGCAAAGACATGGCCAACGACAATGAAAGCAGCAGAAACAACGATAATTACACTACTACCAACAGCAGCTACAATGGTGGCACTGGCCATTTTCCTTGGCCCAATCGGTGCGAAATTTGTTATAATGTATCTATTTGAGAGTCCTGAAGCAGTGGTACAACACTGACCTTTGTAGTAACTCAAATAAAATTAGTTGTAAAATATAGGGCGAAATTGTCCACAAAACCAATGGATGGACAATGAATTCAAAGCAACTTCAAGTCAAGCACCTAGAGGAGGGCAGTGGGAACGACTGCTTGGTCAAACGATTGCTAACCAAACTGCGTAAGCAGAGCACATCACCACATATCCATTTACGAAGACAATGCAGACAGTTGCAGGTAGAAAGTGTGAAACCTATCAGGAACAATTTTTAATTGCGTTCTAAATGATGGCTCCCGATTTTTTTTGAAACAGACCCATGATCTTTCGGTTATGGTTATTGCGACCAGTGAAGGAGGTAATCTTTTTTGGCCGTGCAGGCATATTATGGATTTCATTTTTAAGGTTAAAATATACAGGAAGACACAGGAAATACCAGTGACACAATAAGTTTACTTTTAGCCAATCTGAAAGGAATAGCGACCTAGTAGTTCAACAGCATACGTCATTATAAACGGTATGCTGATGATTTGTTTATCCTATGCAATAATGTCATGCGTACTAAACAGATATTTTGACATCAAAGCTCACTGCACTCTAAGCTAACATTCGTGCTCGAGTGGTAAAAATGAAAGCACGATGGTTCGAATTATTCCTGATAGAACCCGTCCAAGTGTCCGCGTGTGGATAGAAGACATTGATCCGTCCGCACAAAAGAGAATTCCTTCGAAATCTACCTCGCTTGCCACCAGAGTTCAAAGCACAAAATCCACCGGTGCTGCACCAATCTACACAAACACGGTAAACGCACTCATGTATCCTTGCCGTTTGTTGGTGCTCAATATAACATTTTTATTTCTTTATTTGGGCAATCTTTCGTAAATTTTTCTTCACAGCTATCGTCACAACATGCTGCTAATATCGCCTTTTCAATTCCAATTGATTAATTCACCAAAAGTTTCTAAGTCTCTCCCACAATAAACATAAAGATAGTGGACAGCAGAAGTAGACAGCCCTAGATCACACAAACAACAGTATTTTGTCAGAAACCATCAGTAGTGAGACACCAGAAAAAATATTGCTCCCATATGAAGATTGTCAATTTTGATAACCCAGGGAATGCCAACTACACACAGGGGCGCTCAAAGCATAATTAAAATATTTTTTTGGGTGTTTAAGAACAATCCAGCGGGCTACCTATCTTGAGGGAAAGTTTCAGACCTCACTAGAATCCCGCTAAGAAGCGTTTATTCTGCTGACGGGTTGTAAATCGTCTGATGCATCAAAGTGATTCCGGTACTGACTATGAGCCGGACTCCATGTTACCCACCAATTATTCTTCGGTCAGAGAGCGTCATTTCTGCCTGTTCAGACTGTTCCTGCAACGAAGGGAGCTCAAATAAATTGACAACTTTCTGAACCTAATGTAGGCTTGTTTAAATTTTGCCTAAACGCCTTTTGCAAATACCATTAAGATGTAAGGTACCGAGTTACCTCACTCAAGCAGAATTGCCGAAATTCAGCCTTAATAGTGCTCTGCTTCCTGTGTTAACTGAGGGCCTATTCAACTGTGGAGGTGAGTGCGTACGTAAATTTAGGCTACGTAAGTTATTTTGCATGTGGGAGAATTAAGACAAAGGTCGAGATAGCTCAGCAGTTAAGACGCGAGTTTACTAAGGAGAAGATCCGTGGTTCGAACACAACGTGTGCACCTCTGTTTAGCGTGTCTAGGCCTGGCCAACCTGACAGTATCTCAGCTTTCGTGTTTCCTTCTGGTGGCACGGCAACAAGACACGGAAAGGGAGTTACAGCTGAGGGATTATTATTTTTATTATTTATTTGGACAAATGTCGAAATCCTACATGTTCATGTCTGGTTAGAAGTATCAGGAGACTTGGGAACATAGACGCCCATACATCCTATCTAAAGCATAAGGTCTTGAAATCCATGGAGGTGAACAATAAATAAACTAGCATACATTTGAGATGTTCTAAAGAAAGTCAATGCCTCTTATTCACTTGAAAATGTTTAGCTCCCCTGAAACTTTCTTGAACCAATATGGACTGATCATATCTATTAATCCCGCATAAATACCACACTAAAGTGAACAGAAGGTACAGATTTCTGGCGAAATGTCGATCAGTGTTATGACTGTGTGCGGTGTGCACCACGGAGCTGTTGCGTTATCGTCCTGATTTGCTCCATTTCACAAGGTCTTTGTGCGCCGGGACGGCACCGGCATCGACAGATTACCAGTTCCTTTCAGTCTAGTCTGGCTTAGTTAGGCTTAGTTTAGTTAATTAATTTTGGTTCAGTTTTTCAGCAATATACCGTCTGCCAAATTACAGGGTATTCAGCCAAGCATTAGAGGCGATGGTTCAATCAGTTGATTGGCGCCAAATTGTTCTGCTTGTCCGATATCACAGAAAGTCGGCGGAGGAAATGGCTTTGTTGCAGAATCGTCGTTGGCTGGCCTTATACGTCAGGGCCATTAACCATTGGTTTGTCTCGTCCAAGATTCCCCAACCGGGTAGACAGAAGTTACCAAGTCAACTTGACTGACTGGTAAGCACGTTCATGCTCCGTTGCCATGTCATAACCTGGAAGTCCTTGGGTCAACTCGATTAGATACATGGTTTGATTAGGAGGTTTCTGCGAGAAAAGCGGCCCGCAAGCACAAGAGATAGTACCTGAGGTGACTGGGGCAACCGGGCTGAAAGATGGGACTGACAGAAAATGTGCTATTAGAAACATTCTTTTGACACCACAAGTAGCGCAAATTAGCAAACACAATTCTGGCCTTCGAGATTCAAGCGCGAACCTCGTCTGTCACAATATCGCCAGAGCTAATGCAACTTCCAAATTACTCATGGTATTCAACAACCTCCAATGTCACTCCGTGAATTCTACGAAGCAAGATTAGAGACAGTGCGGCCTGACTTTCCAATCTGTGGGCGTGAAGCACCTGCTGAAGGACTGGATGACCTCAATTAGATTCACAGGTAATGCATGCGCTTCTTGTTCCTCTTCATTTATACTGTAACCAGCTACTAAGTGAGCTGATGACAGATGAGTCTTGATCGTCAGCTGTGATGATCAGTCTGGTTTACTGCCTCTCCTACGCCATTTATTTCAAACTCACTGCCAAATTATATGGGATTTCCGATATGTTGACTCACCGCATGGATTACATCAGCCCTCCATATCCTGTGATTGATCGAGGTGGAAAATCATATAGTTTCAACATCACACAAGGGGAGTCATTTTCCTGTAGACCGTGGCTCAGGAAATTTCGACAAAAAGACCAGTGTAGAGAAGCACTCACCATTAAACTTGTTTATTTGACGAAACTATAGCGTTGACGTTGTAAACACTTAATGAAGAGTATCTCTGATTATTCTACAAGGCGCCGATGGTCATATTATTGCAGCTACATTCGGTGGAAGTTGGTGCTCACATTGTTCGGATATATCATCGACGGTCCACCGGTGAGAACGCTACCCATAGTGCACAAAATCTGCTATCCCTATACAAATTCAATAAGGGGAACCTTCTGCATAAACAAGACCTCAAAAGTAGAAATATCTCTCCTTGCGAACTGTTCTGAACTTCGACTGTTATCTCGTTATATTTACTATATCAACCTGGGATCCTGTGATCAAGCATCGGAAAGGTACATCACAATCAAAAGGCGCACAAGATGCAATGGCCGGAGTTAGTTTTATGTACTAAATTAATTGCGGGATTGGGGCAAACATCAAGTAGGCTAATTAGGATGTAATAATATCATAAGCCATCATTCATCTCGTTTATGTTGAAGCGAATTGAGAAAACGGATAAGCGACTGTGTAAGCAATTTTCTTCTCGACATCAAAACTACAAAGTCGCACTACCAGTGGGTTTTCCACTAGGTATTCTGCAAACATTGTCATATATCTTTCAAGTTAAAAAGAGTAAGTCCGAAAAGTGATAAGTCAAGCATTTTAATGTCGACCACGTATGTCCAAAAGTGTACAGCATATCTACAATATTGATAGCGTTACGAAAGTACTTAGCGCGCACTCGGCGTTTGACCCCCTTCATTCTCCTCTTTGTTATGCTCATCATGATCACTGGGATAGTAGAACGTCTTGGCCCTGTGAATTATACTGCCCACTTGATTTTAGACTCGTCAGAAAAGAGCATCAGCCAATCCCGGTGAGTTAACCCTCGATCACTTGAATTTAGGTGCACCCAAGCCAGTAAGCTGAAGCCATGCGTTGAATGGGTGTTCTTTTTATCGAAAGATTCGTTACCACTTACCTTATGTTACCTTGTCAGCTCAATCAGCTAGCCCCCGGAATTAATGAGTTGTGAGTCTGCCTTGGACCAAGCGCAGAAAAGCAAAAGGAGTGCAAACTTTCGCATCGGTTTACAGGTGATGTATTATGGCTAGAAGTTGCACGGACTGGTATATTTGCACACTTCATGAAAGTTATCCTTAAACAAACTTATCCACTGAAAACGTCGAATACAACATCCCTATTATCTTGTGCTCCATTGGTGAGAAAATAACAAGATTAGTTTTTTGCATTATAATGTATCAAGTATCAATCGCATTAATGAGGCTTTATTTGATACGCGATTTTATACCTGATCCAGGGTAGATAATATTTGGAGAATGTACTGAAAAATAGCGAAGGAGTCTATCGAGGACGCTTCTGTGTGTTCATACTGGACGGTGTTAAGAAACTACCTAAATGCGTAAGGCTATGTCGTTCTGTTGGTGGCCTTCAGTATATTTCTGCTACCGTCCGTGCAGAATAGAGCTGTGTGTAACATTGGTTTATCCACTCTCGTAAAATTTTGGTGCTTGTCGTACGGATGCGACAGTGCCCTTGAAATGCTTTGTTTCAATTCGATTCCCCTTTGACGTGTTTTTTCTAATGTTCCCAACTAGCGGTTTGCCGATAGTGAATTCAGTTATCAGCAGTATCGTTACCCTAATTCACATGTAGTATCGTTCGTCATTTGTCAAGGAATTATATATATATATATATAATACAGATTATATGTCAAAAATAATAATGTCAATAATAATATATCTAATATGTCCAGGAAATTTATACTGATCTAACAGGCCACCAGACGGTTTCGCTTGTTATATATCATATTTATGCTTTAGTGCCGTTACATATCCGCATTTGTTCGGATTTATAATTAATAAGGTTTCGTGTTCGAATGTAAGAGATCACTAAGTCTTCTCCGGATGCCAGAGTGTGCACAAGTTTTGTTGTTGGTCTTTTCTGGAAAATCCAAAAATGATCATTGATATCGAAGAAATTAAGCACATTACTCAGAGCCAGATGTTGAGTAAACTACTCTCACATTGGATTGTCAACATAAGATTAATTACGTCTCTCCGTGGTCCTTTTTATATGTATGGGTTCCGCCAGCATAAGCAAATCTTGCTAACCAGCCCGCCAGGGTAAACTCGGGACACCAGAAAATGTTCCACAACCTTCTAGCTCTTAATGAAACGCTCAATGCCAGAATGCAACAAAAGCAAATTGGTTTTAGCATGAAACAAGTTGTGTGTCCGTCTGATCTTGCTGTGACCGCAAAAGAGCTCAGTGTTTTTTAAAAGGGTCTGAATTTAAAAATCACATCTCTACCACAGCGACAAGCTAATGCTGTTTCAAAGATCGTTAGGGCTCTTATACTGGTAACATCCGACGTAGCAGATTATGCTGACTAGTTAACAGCATTTTGAGTAAGCTGATACCACATACAAGCAGTCTCCGTCCGGAATAGCTGGATAAGTAGGACTTTTCCGAAGTAGCAGGTTGGTGTTTATTACCAAAACAGGCAAAGAAAATTAAATCACGATGCCGAACAAATCGGTTTATGACACGAAGGCAGAATGCCTTATAAAATGCATCCTTACAATCACTTACCGAACAAAAACAAAACGACACAGCCATTGCAAATAAACCAAGTACTTCAACATTTCTCAAAAAGACCAAACTAAACATGTCTCGTAACATTGTAGTATTTGATCTATTCTCAAGCCATTGTATATGCCGACGAGCCATTCAACAAGGAAACCCTCCCTTCTTATCAAGAATTTCAGTGTGTTTTCTCGCATTTTCAATGGCTGCCTAGCTGCGTGTGATTTGTGTCACCTTTCTTTATCATGCTTATGAGAGAAACTCCATGAGTGTTTAGAAATTTGTTTGAATATGATGCAAATTTGCACAAGCACAACCTGACGGTAGGGGGAATCCCACACGCCTCAATACTTTGTGTAGAATTCACACATTTCAAGCGTCACGCAAACAACAAACAGCCGATATGGTCAGGGATTTAACCCATGTCCAAATTGTGGCCAGATATCCTAGGCGAGACTCGGAAGAAAGGAGCTTTCTGAGTACTGAATAGTCGACTAGAAATTGATGGGGACATTTAGGTAAAAATTACAGTGAACTAATCGAAAGTAACCTCTACGTTTGTCGATCGTTTGAGCATTGTCATTAGGAATATTGAAACTGTCAGGTAGAGGGAGCTAAACGATTGTGGAATTGCTCTTCTTGGCTGTGAATTACACGAACCTTCAGAGAGCAGTGTAAGAAGATCACTCAACATCAGTCAGTAGCTTCTTTGCCGTTCCGATTGTTCTATGTACACAAAAGCGCAATTAGTCTCCAATCTATTATGAGAAGCTTAAACTCTAAATAGCTCCAGAATGAGATGATGAATAGTGTTATTTTGTTAGGTTGATGTTCAAGGCCATTGATCACAGTGACAGGATTCTCAAAGAATTCCAAATGCCAATCATCTGGCACGAGGTCAAAACAATGAGTGGAAGCAGTCATAGTGATTTCCAGAAGAAACTCCTCATATGCTATGGGACGCGACTTGAAGCAACACGTTTTCCGGGTTCTGATTCAAGCTGCGAGCACTGTGCGAAGAACGCTCGTTGGTTCAGTGCATTAAAGAGGTAGGAATAGGAAACGATGAGTATAAATATGCAGCTGATTAGCATATGTGCAGAGTATGTCAATTATCTTATTGAGAGGAACGTTCGTAGAAAGGGAGCACCAATAATTTTTCCACCATATGTATCTTGGAGACCTTACACGGTTTTGTTTGTGAACTAAAGCCCGTGGGAGGATTTGGGGCGTCATGTGATAGGGGCTGTGACGGAACAACCGAGAAGGCTTGGGCATTATCACATGATGCTGAAGCTGATTAACCACTCCAAATGATAAAGAATGTTGAGTGATGAGGCTGAAGATGAGAGAAATCGGTAGTGTACTGTCCAGAGTTTCCATAAGTCATATGAGTTGTACTGAAAGACAATTTGACATCATGAATAATTTAGAGGAATCCATACACAACGAGAACAATTAAGCCGGAAATTACTTACAAGCTTTTTGACCTGTATGAATACATGCTAAAAATTCAAAGAATAACCCTACCAACGGGTGATTTCTTGATTTATCGCCAAAGCAGCAGCGCGGATGCTAAAGTACTCTACTACCAGTCAATAATCCGAAGATTCGAATACGACATCTCGACGACAAATTCTGTAGTATGAAACGGGCAGTGTCAATTACAATATTCGACAGACGAGTTAAGAAATACAACGCACCTAACAAAAGACTTAAACTTCTATCCCCCACTTCCACACAGTAATATTCAGAATAACACAAGCTCATTTCAGTAAACTAGTGGATCCTGACGTGCAGAAGGTGTTCCTATAAGCATGGTGATCCACAAATAATTCAGTCAGCCAGTATACTGAAATCACCCCTATCCAGGCAGTGCTATGAGCGCGTAACCGCCGACTCAGTCATAACAGTGACCCAGGTCAGGCTGTCAGACCAAAGAACCATTCTGAAGGCAACTAATTAAAACGGCTGTTTCCAGCTCTGTTCGAGTTTCCGGCGTATTTAGTACTGTAACCACATAGTAAGTCAGACAATTTCCGCAACCCAGAAAAGAATCCAGTTCCGAAACCAGAAGTTCTGATCTTGCCATTTCGCTGGTATTGGTCACTCTGATCAAAGCCACTGTTTACTGAGACCTAACTTGCTAGGCGAACCCTCCCAGTACTCAGCTTACCAGTCGACAATTTCACTAGTGACATAGGGCTAAGTGACAAATGAGTGATCAAAGTGAAGGCCAGCTCTCCTAGGAGATGTTGATGTTTCGAAGAGAATCAGAAGCGTGATCATGAAGACACCTTACCAAACGGAACGCTGAGCTCCATTAAACTGCTTTTAATTCACTAAATCAGTTACTAATTTATTAAGTAATTAGATAACCTTACTATCTAAAAAAAGCAGTTAGAAATTCTGACGAATTCGACGAATTGTTGATTTTTTTACCGGCTGGTTGTTGATCAGATGGCCGTTGATGTGTTTGCCGAGCTTGGCAATTAGCTTGCAAACATTTTGCTCTCAGTCAATGAGATACCGTCAATGTGCTGCTGGGTGCAGTGAAGTCTGCAATCCTTCCAGGTCATTAGGTTATTAGTGGCAGCGCGAACGTAATCCGTGTTTGTGTTTCACACTCTAATCAACTTTGCAGGATATAAATGAACAATGATCCAAGCAAGGTTGACAGATGATTAATCAACAATGTTCTTTTCGGTGCAGTTCATCCCTCACACATTAAGGATAGATCGGTGGGAAACTTCCTTTTGGATAGTGTACGGTATAGCTCGCTTACACCCTGAACTAATCACACGTGTCCATACCTAAAATTCCTCGTCCGATTTAAGTCGACTGTACTGTGGTGTAACGGAGGCCAGCTTACATATTTTGATCATTTGCCAACATTGCTTTTATCTGAAGCTTAATATTGGGACAGTAGACAGTCAGTCAGTCATCCAGCCATAAAGAAATGTGTACCAAGACCCACTGGTCCAGTTATTCCTGCCGCCACAGTTCACTAAAGATATGGGCACAAGAACTGGCAGCCACGCCTACCGCGGATGAAAGTGACGAGCAATGTTTTATCGAGCTAACGCATCTATCGGTGTTAACTAGCCTTTGTGAAGTTCCAAGACGAATCCGACATTCTTAAGGGCACTTATCCGGGTGCCAAATTCGTGGATTTGCAGAACGTTGCGCTTAGGGTCTTTCGAGAACAAGAACATGTCACTGGTTTACAAAATCGATGCTTGTTGCCCGACTACTTTTTGATAATTGGAAAATATATTCTCGCCGTTGATGCCCGCACATTCACAAGAATCAGTATGTTCAAGATATGGTGTTCCTATAAACACTGACCATCTACTGTAAATCTATCTGGTCGCGAAATCTGCTGACTTCCGGCTGGTGGTGCTAACCGTGGTCGGATGTCCTGAGCCGCATCGCTGATCCGGTAGGTCTCACAATTGTATTACTTGCGAACGTAATATCAAGACCTCCCGGACATATCTGTAAAATTTTCCCATAGCTTTTCGTAAACAGACTTGGAATCAAAATTACTTTTCTCTACAAATTAACAACAAATATCTGGATGCGCAAATATAATCATCATTTGATATCTCGTGTTTCGTTGATAAGCACACCCGTCGTTATTCAAGAATTAGCTGGAGGCCAAGTCAAGTTTCTTCGCATGGTCCAGTGACGAACCCGTGTGACAAAACTGAAAATGAATACACAATCCCAACCACAGTGGTAACAGTTCTTGGACGGCTGAAAACCCGAACAGTCACTGGCAGTTTTGCTAACGAATTTTAATGACTTAGGATGTCTTTTCATTCGAAGAGTGGGTATATATTTCCATTCGCCCACTTTGATTCCAGTACGTTTCTTTTGGAATGTTTCGGGTGGTGAGTTGTCTGCTTCATATATACTGACATTCATCATTAGGACATTCTATTCCCTCGACTTCTTCCTAACCGATAAGTTAGCAGTTTCAAGTTTGCCAAGGTAATGCACACTAAGGGCAAATTCACTCATTCTCAAAAGCACCATTCGTTAAAGAATACAGGTCAGTATATTATATGCTGTCTGGTGATACTGTGTATATGCGGCTGGCATAGTGGAAACTCAAACTTGATTGACATGAGAAAGTAGTGTCTACTGTTAAAATTTGTTTCGCTTTTTGAAGTGGGTTTAATCTTCTGATAACCACGATCCAGTATCATCATCTTAAAGCTATTTTTCAACAACAGCTTTTAGAAGATGTGTGACTTGCTCAGGCAAGCTTAGTTGTGTGATTTAAAATATGGTCTGCTCTTCATTCATGTGTGCTTGGGAAACACATTAAATATTGAGAGATAAATTGCTTTTAGGCGTGTAAAATACAACAAGGGAGTAAAATCCTCCAGGAACAAGATTAGAAGTTACGTTTTCACGTTTTTAGGACAAACTAGGCAAGTAAAGTATGACAGTGTGCAATCCCACGGCTACTAAACTTTTATTTAGTGTTGGTTTCGCGGTGATCGCCATGTAATATCTGATAGTAGGTAACTTCACGTACATGAAGTTTTGTTGGATGTTCTGCGTAATCAGCATCACTTCATATTGGGAAGATTTTGCTGTTTTTCTTTGCAGTGTGTACTATTGATTCATTCTTCCGAAGACCTTAGGGCATCCATTGTTGAAGAAATACTGACGGCAACTTTTTCGCCACATATATTTTGAACCTTTGTGCATTTAAATGCTTTGTTCAATGTCCATTATTCAGCCACTTCCAAATGAAAAACTATCACTGATGCTGAAACTTTGTCAGCTGTTTGTATCGTGCTCTTTCTTGCAGTGATTGCAATTTGGAAGTACTGTCCGGACTCAGGCTGTAGGTTAGAGTACACTAAGACCTTTTTATTGGTTCGGTAGTGCCTCTGACAGCCGGACAACACGTTAAAAATTACCGATTCTGAAATAAACATGCGGCCAACCAGTTTGTTGTGAAATTCCACTTGCTGTCATGTAGGCTATGAGTGTGCCGTCATCAAACCTCACCGCTTCCTGTGTTCCACTATCCTAGCCCTCCACGAACTAAGTTCAAATGAAGTTTACCTCACATCTCTCGGTCTAGTTTAGTCAATTTCGGAAGTAAGGCAAAATGCTACCACTAAATCCGAAAAGGATACCCACAATGGAGATTCACTATTAGCTACGTGTTGGCCGACCGATAACCAAGTGGCTGAATTCTTCTACCATTCATATTATAGCTTTCATCTTTCAACTATCGCTTCCCTGTAGCATCTGCAGATTTAAACAGTCCAAGGGATGCGACCCTTTGTATTTGCGCAATTCTCCTGAATTTACTTCAATAGTTAAGCACGTATATCACTATAATGAAAAGGAATACGCTAATCGACTCAAAAATTGTCAAGAGACCTAACAAGACGAGAGCGCAAGCCGGCAGATGATTTATGTACCTGAATGGACGTGCTTAAATGAATGTGCCTTGTTCGGCTACGAGGGCATAAAAACAGCGATCGAGAGCATAAACTGATTGGTTTGCCTGCGGTGGGGGCGGAAGGTGGGCGTTGGCACGCGGTTGGCTGTATGGGCGTGTATCAACATGACTAAACACTGTCCGCATAGCGTTTTTCCTCATTGGAAGCAGTGACTACTGGTATGACTTCGTCGAAGAGCTCACAATGTGACTGATAGGTCGGCAGTTTCCCGTCTGATGTCATGTCCGGATTACTGAACGTTCACATTGTATCCGCTTCTATAGATCACTCCGCGCTGGCACTGTTGGCCTGTGCACAAGGAAGGCTACTGTCACGTTCGGTGTAGAGAGACATGTGCGCAGAACCGTATACGTTAGATTATTTACTCTACTCTCTCAGACGAAGTTGAGTGGAACATCCAAAAATTCACCTAGATGTAGCCGATCTATTCCTAAGGAGTTGGGCTGGTTACCGGTGGATACGTAAAGGACAATAGAAGCTTTCGTACCAAGAAGACAGCGAAGTTAAATTACAACGCACAAAGTAATGGAATTTTGTGACCAGAGCCGTCGCTGGCTATTGAGGCTGACGGGGTATATGTTAAGTGCCCAAATTTTGAATCATTTTGAACGAACCAAAATCGCGACATTCGAGGCGATATCAGTCTGAAGTATGGCCTGGTAAGTGGTGAATTCAGAGCTTGGAATGCCGACTTATAATCATTCCTCTGCTCGTAATGAACACCACATTTGATTGACGCGTAACCATCTAGAAGCTTGCTTGGTTGCCTCATAAAACACCTTAACAATGACAGAGGCAGAAGGGCGAAACTATAATTGATCTTTTCTACAGCAATCGCGAATGCAGATGCAGATGCAGCAAGAGCGAGATCAGCAGCAACAGCATACATTCACTGAACAACAGAAGATAACAGCAAACCTATATGAGTCATTCATAGGACAACTGTGTACCCTGGCTGAAAGCTTTCACATTAGAACCACCTAGAATGGAACCTTAGAAACGGAAATATAGGAATTTAAGAATGGTTCAGAGAGTGGTGTCGCAATTTGGCCCTGGTAAGAACGCTATGAAGACGTTTTCTTAGTCGATACTTTGACTCTGGACCAGCATACCAAAGTACGTCTACCAAAACAAACCTGAGAACTGATACACATGCGACGTACCATACTTACATCCTTCCACAGGAGACGAGAGAATTAACCAAACAGGATAGTGTTGTGAAATTGCATTCAGTTCATGAGAAACACATCATTTTGTAAACCCTTCTACAGATGGCCGAGGATGTACTGACGTGTGCTGGGGGATTCAATCAGGAATATGTATGTTTTCAGCCGTAAAAGCCATGGGACATGCAGTTCAAAGCTCGTATAGGTGGAGCAGGACTGAAATTTTTCGGGGATGCTGATATCAATCCGCATCTGTTAACAAAGCGAGAATCCGGTAGAGAGTTCTCCGTTCAACGGAATAAATGCGTTGTTAAGCGCGAGACAGTACTCACCAATGCTACACTCACCCGCGGACCACAAACTTCAGCATTTGTCGATCGAGTTAGAAGATATAACGCTAAGAATCATGTCAATCGCAGTAAACCTTCACATATTCAGTGGCTGTCCTCCGTATGGTGGCAGAGTGGAAAATGGTATTTTGTTCCATTTTGTTCCTTCTGCAATCATATGTGCCTAAAATGGACCGAACCGGTCTTAAGAAAATCTTGCTTCAGACAACCGTCCAAAAGTGTTCCTCGTGGACGCCTCACGAGGCGAGAACACAAGTAGCCTTGATAATGACCCATTGTTTAACCCGGTGTTGCCCCACCACACCCTCGAAGCCCGAGGATTTCGGTTTATTCGTATCACCCAGTCCGTGCACGCGTAAGCATCTGCATTTGGCGCACGCACCACTGCAGTAGAAGCAGCAGATCCCCAGTAATCAGTCCTCAGTCTTCTCATGCCAAGTAGCGCATCAATGCTTCCTCACTCTCACATTTTAAAGCATCTGAGGAATCAGTCGTCGTATTGCACAACGTAGTTACTTACCGACTCGAGCCATCTCGTGGGTTTTGTGCTGCATGCAACTGATTAGTCTTCACACTGATTGGTGTGGTATATTCAGAGACGCGAAACCAACCAGCGGCGCAGATATTGAGTTTGTCATGTCGTGGGTTGCTTGAAAACATAACCACAACAAAAATCACTATATCTTCCAATTTGTTTACTGCTAACTGTTCGAAGACACCCGGTCATATAACTGGTCCTGTGCCGTGCAGATCTAACTGGCTAGCCTGAATTTTCATCAAGATCTTAACTTAAGGCAGCGCCTTCCCACAAGTCGCGTGGTACCACTGCGATTTCAAGATCAAGTGCCTAGGCCATGGTGACCAGTCGATGACCTGATTCTGGGCCCCGCGATAAGAAGCTGACATCTTGATGAAGCCTAGTGTTCCGTGGTCAGATCCCACTGTCCATTGACCAGACTGGTGTGAAATGCTGTGAACGGTACTTGTGTGAACGCGCTTAAGTAAAGGTCATTCGTTCGGCTACGCGGATCGTTCCGCCGTATCATTATCTGTATCAGTCTGCCTCCATTATTCTTCACGTCGTGGCTATGGAACTCACGTCACAAGTTAGTGGAACTGTTGTTTTATTTAACCAGGCCCAAACCCAGTCCACGGAAAACATGGACGTTCAAAACAGATGTTTGACATATAGTCTCGGGAGGAAAATGTCCCTGTAAATGACACGAGTCACAGCTAATAGTACTCGCCTCTAGAGGTAATGAATGGGTTTTGCCTGTTTGTAGGATATTTGTGTGTGAACCTGGTCTGCTGAAAAAAGTCCCACACATGAACACAAAAAACCTAGTAATTGCCCATATCTTCTCTAATCTACTGGAGATTAAGACAGAAAGCAGCAGATCCAGTTCTTTAAAAGTTGCAGTCGACGGTGATGGCAGTTATGGCAGATGATTTTGCGTTCTTTAACAGCCTTCGGGTCACTTAACACGCTGCATTGCCTTTTGTTTGAAGAGCATTATTTCACTGAGAATTGCATGGGCGATCATATCGGTGTAGGTCATATGTAGCGGGTCAGAGCAGCCAAAGACAGGTAAAATGTTTCAGGCAAGATTTGCTCTCAGATTCGGGATGTTTAACGGATATCAGTGGAAGAGATATGGCGAGACGGTCAAGTCATGTGATACTTTGTTCAAACTAGTCTCCCTACTCACCCGTGGGTGCCAAACAAATGAGTTCATTTATACTTTTTAATCGATTCACAATTCATCGTGCGCTAATTTTTTAACCACCGTGGTGTCAAAGACGGTTTCTGTGCTGATCGAGAGTCCAATGGCTTGGTCCAGAAATAAAACGAATATGGCTGATGTGTTCGTATGCCACTGATGAAGCCAAAAGTATCTCTATGTTTCACACTGGTCGAATTACTGGTTTCACAACTTTAAACGAATGTTCAGTCGCGGAGTGACTACATTTGTATGACCGATTAAACTATGTACCAATTGTCAGGTTCACACACTCTCTTTGAGATTGTGGAAGATATGACCCTCATCGTAGTCATATGTATACAGAAGGTGTGGCCGTTTGCTTGGCCGTATGTATTACTCATGACCTTTTTGACAAAAAAAGTTAACTGTTCCGGTCTTGCAGAAGCCTGCAATATGTGGTACAGAGATTTATCGTTGGCAGGCAGGAGACATAAGCAACACGTCGAGATGCTTACCTTCTCAAATATTACGTAATCATAAAATGTAATTTGCGTCTGGATAGAATCAGCAAATATCTCCTGTGAAGGCAACATAAAGCAACATGCAGCGAACGATCTTGTTTTTATAAACATCCTAGACTAATTGCACTGGCTTTCACGGTACGCATAGGCTATGTCTTATGATAAAGATAGCCACACCGTATCGTTTACGGGGTTTCAGTAAAAATGATTGATTTTTCCAAATTCCTTAGAATACTAGTACTCACATTGGTGTTCCAAAGATAAAACCGATTTGACTCCTTCACTCTTGAATGTAGAATGTACCGCACAGGCAGAAAAATTTAACATATTTACGGAGGGACCCCGATATAACTCGTGCTGATATCTTCTGTGAAAAGCAAAAATACAGGTAACTGCCACTTATAAATTTCCTTGCGTCTTGGTTTGATACCCTGGCTCTCAACCCATTAACAAGGTACTTTTCAGTCAGACGTCATTTTCATCTGCTCTTGTTTGATTTTCTGCTGTATCGGTCCTTGTTCGGCCTGGTTGTACATCCATGTGGTTCTGGTTTTCAATTGGATGCGTTATGCTTTCTTCGTGCTTTTGTCAGTTTCATGTGTTAGGTTCCGCACTTCCCTCAGATACTGGATTCCGGAGTTCCTGAGTGTTTTATAGAGTGGATCGATCTCAATGTGTTTGTTGATGGCTTTCTCATTTGAGTACCACACTCCCACATATTAGTTCTCGTAAATTGGTCTTACTTTACGTAGTATTTGCGCTGTTGAATTTACGTCCGTCCGGATTTTTGCGTCTGGAGGCGAGTGAGGAATGACTGTTGCGTTTAGCAGCAAGTTGGTATTTGTGCAGTCCGGCGGATAGCCTTATCCTTCATAGTGGCCGTCACAGTTCCTGCGTTGAATTTTGTAAATAGTGCTTTTCTTCCGTATTGTTTCCAATTACCTTTTTGGCTTTGATTGCGATTCGTGAACTGTGTCATGTAATGCTGTTGCAACCTTCTTGCAGTCGTTCAAAAAACTTCCTTGATATCGAATGTTACCCCGCTTGCTTTCCTTTTACGCTGTTAGGTTGAGTTACTTTTTATTGGACATCTTCAAATGGGGCTTCTTGGAAAACCTTTGCTTCTGGAGAACTTGCGTCAACGTTTTCAAGAATTAACTTTAAGTTACGTTGTGATGCTCATTGCCTCAGTCTGCCTGAAAAATGTTCATACGCAAGTTTTCAAGGGCAGCTTGGCTGGACGCAATGGTGATTCAGGATTTGACCCGTCTAAGTCGCACTTCTTTAGAGCTTGATTCGTAGTAGCCGATCTGGCCGTCTGGAGATATCCACTAATTCCAGGTTCCCATCATTTTCCTCCTTCAGTGTGAATCTAATGTCGTTGAAAAACATTGTTCCGTAATTGGTTCGTTCCCTGTTCTGCTTGCCTATTTTGATGATATTGAAGAGGATGGAGAAGTAGTCCACAACAAGGAGGACTGATACATTTGTTTTGTATTCAAATTTCAGCCGATTACTACTTTTCCATTGCAAACACTAGTGAATTCCAAAATTTGTAACTCAACTTATGCTGCACCTTGTTGTTTGTTGTGTCCTTCATTGAATTCAAATTATGTGCTCAAACAGAGTACCTAGAATTCGAAGGTGTTTTCCTGTGTGGGAGTCCTTATGGGACTCCGCTGCTAATTAATAGTTGAGCCAGAGTCGTTTTTGCAGGATCAAGGTTCACAGATGGAAACATTGGACCAATATCGAATAATACAACAAATTCGCATTTTTTATTTGTATGTCCTTTAATTTATACGAGAATTGTTTTGCAATGCTGACTGAGTGTTGGGTTCCGCTGATAAAATGTTTCATGCTTTTTGATAAGGCTTTTGAAAAGCTGTATATTGGCTTAGAAGTTCCGTGCCATACTCGGCTTGGAGCTTATTAAACAGGTTGAGCACCATGTGGTTTATAATACAGAAACTTTAGGGTCAAAACAGCGTAGTCGAATAACATGTTATAGTCCGACATTTAGTTTGCCATGAGTAAAGTTCTTCAAGGATTTCCACAACTGGCTGTAGAAATCCTTGAAAAATCCTTGGAAATAGTAACCGAAAAAATGAATTATAACGTCCTATTCCATGACGCTCTGTGTTGAATTTCAACTTTCCACGTTATATATTGCTGTTTAAGAGAGTGATATGACGAACTAAAATGGTACCATTACTTTGCGCTCTTCTTAGAATTCCTAGGATCAAGGAACATTTGTATGGTTCACCTTCGTTTGCCAAGATCCTGCTCTAGTGATTCTTTCCAAGACTTGGAATATAAACTTTCTATTATTTTGTCCGAGATCGTTTCATTTTGGTCGTCTTTCTGGTGGCAATTTGTATTAATGTCGCTAAATATGGCTTTTAGGGCATTTACGTAGTCCGTTTTATCCAGTAGTGACTGCCAGGTGTCCTCTGTCGTCTGATAAAATGACAAATTTGTCTACCTTAAGTTTTTTACTGCATCATTTTCTTCAGTGGAGGTATCAAATGACCTGTTGCAGGTAGTGGCTGGAGCGATGGTATGATGCGTTTGTTGTTTAGCGTTCTCATCCAGTTCATAGATTTTATTGCTGCTCCTAGGCTGATCAATAAATCCAAGCTGGTGGCCTCTTTGATGTTGAAGGTGGGTCACTTTGAAAGAACTGTCGGTTCCTCCTGTGAGCGACTATCATTCCATGCAGTTGGTGTCACTTTCGTGAATCTCAGTCAGTGTCAAGAGTTAGCTTTGACTTTATTTTACCAATGGATCCAAACTTTCAGTTGCTGTAATATTTTTGATTCCCATTTTCCACAAGCGCGTTTTCTTTCTCTCAGTGGTGTTTCCTTAAAGCGTTAAAAGCGTCCTTCTCCCTAGCCCGCCATCCATTTGCCATTTAAGCTGCCTAGAAGTTTTACGGTAATCAACAAGTTGCGCAGCTTCATTCTCTCACACTTCGAGCTAGCTTGTTACTAGACTTCACTTGCATAGTACACGAAGAATAACACACGTTGATCTGTAGCAAATATCATGAGAACGTGTTGTATAAAAACAGACTTAGAGATGACATGTGTATGCAAGTTTGTCAATTGTTGGTTATTGCATCGATTTTTATTAAGAATTTGTCCTAAGGATCAGATTATCATTTTGAATTACGCGTTCTGCGTTGTCCACAGGGGACCAGTTGCATATGCGTGTATTCGTTAAATAAAGAGTAAGTGTTAGTTGACAGTCTTTAAGATGTTTGCAAAAAACCATGTTATTTTGCCCCATGATTTGGGTTACTTTTGTTTTTTAAAAAAACATTTGAGTTTGCTCAGCCACATACTCCACCCAGACGGCAATATTTCTTGTGTCCCGGTTCATTCAAACAATACATATAAAATATATATAAAGCATAAAATTAGAACAAACAACAGATTTGCTACCGAAACGGGTATTTTTCAGATCAAGTCTTCTGTCATTTGGAAGCCGTAATGTCCCGGATGCCCTATCCGTGCTTTCAGTGAGGTTCTTTGCATCTGGAGTAAGCAGACTGCTAATTTTCAAGAGTTTCAATACTGCACTGTATTCTCAAATTTTGACTCAGTTTAGCGGACTCACTGTTTGTTTTTCGTCCATAAACTGGTGAAATCAGTTTGACATCACTTTGACCTGCGATTCAAAATTAACTTATGATCCACACGTATCGCAAAATGGATCTAGATTGCGGTTTTAGATATCAGTGATCAACTGCTACGTAGTACACCACTTGGAACTACAAACTCTGTATACTGCTCGCGTAATAGTAGTCTTCACATTTTTATGAACTAGTATTAATTGTGCTGCACTCTTTTATGCTATGTCCGCTTGCCTTCAATGTATCTAATGGGTGGCTTTTAACTACTACGAGTTATTGATCACACCAAGCACTTTGAGTTGCTTTATGAAGCTTCCTCCGTTAACGAAAATCTAGTTCCAAAATTTTGTTCATTATAGCCTAATGTTGATACGACACGTACTTGGTGGTCCGAACTGCCCGTAACCTAAAGCTGTCAAAGACGGATTTTCACGCCATTTCCATCAAAGCAAATCAGGGGCATTTTGCGACTGAATACCACCATATATTTTGTTCAGTGAAATCTTAGTATTTATAAGTCATCGCAACAATCCCAGCTAATTTTTAGCTTTAAACCCAAATTAACATCTGAAATTGGTTCGAATACTAATTATGGCTATGAAGATCACTGGGCAGATGAGTCAGAGAAGCTCTAAATTTGTGGAAGCTGCGCTGTTGGTGCTGGTTCTGCACACAACTGTTCTGCCTGAGTCTCAAAAGTTTACAAACCATACGGAACCAATGTGCATGAATCTAGTTTATCTTGCATACAGCCAAAATGACAAAATGAGCTGCAAGTGACGTCTCAGGAGAATAACTTGAGGTCACTAGTTTCGCGTACTTTGCTGTAGTCACCTGCACTTATCCATGTTCATTTCTAATTAAGCTAAATACTCAATAAAGTTTGGGTCACTATCACATCAGATGGTAGCGTGAGGAGAATTAGGAATTTTTAATTGTTTGGGCATTTAAGTGAAGCCAGTCTACGCTGGAAAGCTGAGAAGCACTGTACAGTTGTTTACACGTTTTGGTAATCAGCAGCAGAGCACATCCCACGAAACTTCAGGGAGCTTTGAACCCGCAAATTCACCGCAAGTAGTCTGAACGCTTAACCGTTGTGTCACAAGCGGCTGATCATCAGTGTCATTAGTTCGCACTTAGACAGGATAGCTGCTCAGCATAGATTTGCTTCACTCACTTCAGTAAAATGCAAATAAAGACTACCACGCCAGCTGAACAGATCAGAACAAGGGGGTGATAAAAGCAGCAGACAATGAGCTATAAGAAAATATGATCAAATAACAGAGAGGGAGAGAGCGAAGAATGTCAGGTAAAAACCTGTCTATCAACAGCGACGGTTAATAACTTCCGGGAATAACTGTTTTTAAAGCAATTGGTAAAACACTCCTGAAAATGCCAGCTCAAGCATGATGGCTTGCAGATCACAGCAAACCAGTGTTAAGTTTCTGTAGTTCTTTGGAGGCATTTCGAGGAAGTGAAACCTTCCTTCGGTTTCAGGTGAATCTGTGAACCAAATGTGTTCAAGCTGCTTGTCTGCCTGTGAGCCCATTCAACGAAGACGTAAACTTCTCCAAAGCATCTGCTGTACAGTTCTGTTAAGTGGATTATTTTTTAAGTCTAGCACTTTCTAGGCGCCCCATAAATATATCAGCAGAGGCTGGACTGAATAGCTTTCCTTGTATCACATTGCCAATCTGCTCACATAACCCGAAAAAAACTGCATTCTTTAGAACATTACCATTTATTTGAAACGATTGATATAGAAACATACTGCATGAGCGTGTTCACATGCTTAGCCAGGTTTTCTTCTAGTGTCATATCTGTGTAAAGCGACGTCGGATGTGATCATTAGTCTTAAAGTCAACTTGAGTCTGTGCATTTGTCAAAAATAGAAAGCAGTCCTTGAGATTATATACTGCCCATTTGGATCTGCTAAATTCGATCACTATGGAGAATGATCGAGATAATCTTTGATGCGATGCTCCAAACGTAGACAAAATTGGTCCGATTAGGACTTCATTCTTATGCTTCATTCAGATCTTAAACTGTCGATTCACTCTTTTTTGGAACATATATATACATATATACATACATACATCTATCTATATATATATATATTCATTTTAGCCTCGACGAACCTCACTCACACTGAAAATCCTTATTAAATTCCTTGGCCCGAATGACTGAAGGACAATGAGTGCCGCCGCAACGCTCAGATTTACCCATATTGTTTCCTTCGATTGCGGCTTTCGAAGCATCCACCTTACTTTTGGTCCCGAATCCCAATTAATCAGCAATAAGAAGGGTATCATGCATGCGTTGGTCCCTCTTTCCACACACTCATCCATTGGAAATGTTGGAGCACAATGAAGAATTACCTGCTGTCTGGGATCCTACTGTCTATGTTTCTTTGAATAACAACTTATAAAAAGCGCGAGGACTGTCAAACGTACTAAACCCAGCAAGAATACTGGCGTGCATCCAGTTCAAAGGAAGAAGCTCAAAATGTGCAATCTGAGATCAGATATTCCGCTGCTTTGCAGACTTTAAGGAAATGTCTTTTGGCCTATTTTTAATAGTGAATTGATTGAGGTACGATTCCAATTCTCTCATCTGGCTTCGACGGAAAACATTTTGAACAGGCCTTTAAAGCTATCTGTTAAATTGGATGAGCTATACGAACCTTTTCTGGCAAACAAACGCTAGTAGTTTTACCACAGCGTCCTATTCATAAACCTTCGGGTAGTTAATATCACCTCGTTTGGAACCCAAATAATAACATATTTAAGGCACCAAACCAACGATCATGAAAATTTGCTGTTTGTAGCAGTTTTGTTCACTCATTTAATTCGAAAATGGAAATTACCGTTCTGTACCGAATACCGCTGATATACTTCGTTCATTAGCATCCGACTGACAACTTCCGTTAATATTATTTGCCAATAGCAAATGTGTGTTTGTATATCACTTCAGTTCTGCATATTTTACTTGCCACATTGTGACTCAGAACATCTGAGAAATGTTACCCAGAGACTTGGTTGAAAAAGGGAACTTGTATGATATACCAGTTATTGAGTTGTAGCCAGGATGGCTGTTGATCTTTTCAACGAGCTTAGAAATTTGCAGACGTTTCGTCGTCAACCGTAGGGGCATCATCGGTGTGTGGTTATGCTATGCGCGCACTGAGAATTCTCCTACGATTAGTGACGAAACGTCTGCAAGCAAATTACCAAGCCTGGGAACCTGATCAACAGCCGCCTGATTTACAACTAATTACTACACCTGAGGTACGAATATTTCAATATATACTTGTAATTACTTAGTGTTATACAGCTTATGTTGAGCGGTGTTCCGCTGCCACGATCGTAGGAGGCATGTTAGAAGTTACGTTTTTCTCTCATCTGTGTTACCAGTCCGCTTGCTGATATATCCTTTGGTGCCAATGTTGTAATTAACGTGAGTGATTCCGGAAGGCTTCGATGCACGCGCCAGTACTAAGGATTATTTAACTTCTTGGCGTGAAACTACAACGTAGTTTTCTGAAACAACTTAACTGAGGTGAAGAGAGAATGGAAAATGTCTTAAACTGCAGTTTCTGTCAGGAGTCCGCCAGTGGCAGGTCTAGTGTCAACATTTTGATCATAGCCTTGAATTGAGGCATAGGAATCCGTCATTATAGAAACACTGCGTAGGACACTTGAGCCTTATTAGCAAAAGTATAGAGTACGTTGGGTCTGTTTTTACTAAGGCCAGCACACAATTGGCTGTATAGTTATTTTCAGTGGCTTCCTAACTCGAACGAAAACGCCGCGTTTTGACTGGACTGGTCTCCTCTCGCTTTGTTACTAAACGTTCTGTCTCACGACACTAGGTGAACAACAAATTACGGAGTATTGCTGTCACGCGCGGATCCGACTACGACTCCGATTACTGCTTCCTGAGCATCCTGCGTAAGTTGTGCTCCGAGTTTCAGGTACAACCCACGTATGGGGTATATACTAGTCCTTATATGCACATATTCCTTCATCGAAAATAAGGTTTCACGGACCATACTCCTAAGCACTGTAGAAAGGGAGATAAAATTCACTTTTTTTATAGTTCTGGCGAAATTGATCGGTGTCGGGTTGGCAGATTTCGAGATTGCAGCACCATAAGTTCCGGTAATATGCTAAGTTCCTCAGTGCCAGTGCCCATGGTTTTGTTACCACTGGGCCCCGATTAAGGAAGGTGACAGCTATTGACACGAATCAGATTACCTGTGGATGATTTCGAAACTCTTGTATAGCCCGCCTGACCTTCGTTGGTTTCCAGTGAGCACGTTTTCGGCCCGTATAAATGTTGCAGCGGCGTAACTTTTTTACTCTGATCGTGAAAGGTGGACCAATGTCTTGTCGGTATTCTATGTGTCGTAGGGGGTCAGGTTACTGGGACTCACAAAATCACGCAAGCAAACCAAACTATTTTTCCTCCAGCCAGCAGAATCTAAGTTTGATCGCTATTGGTCTCAAACAAGATTTCACATTGTGCAGCAGTAGAACAGTTGTCAAGAAGTTTATCACACCTGTGGCTATAAACAGCCGTCATATCACGGATAATGACTGGTATTACCCATTGTAAATAACGAAGTTGGATTACGTGTCTTATTAAACACAAAGCCAGTAAATTTTCCGCCAGAACCGCACCAATCATGGTTCTCGCGAATTCGTCGCCGACAGCAACCAGCATCTAATGCAGGATGACAAAGGAGATCTAAGATCACAAGACGGATGTTGCAGTGGATTTCGCTGGATGATCTTGTGTACGGTTTTAAAAACCAAGTTATCCTGGTATTTCGTTCCTTCCATAAATTCCTGTTAGACTGCCAAAAGTGACCTTAAGTTTTTTACGGTAAGTATACGTGCATCCCATCCACACCAGATACCGTGTTGTGTTAGGCTTCTTCTGCTGACAGGGTTTTCTCAACCCCCAAATAAGGTTCAGGTAAACCTTCGAAAGTTTAAACTCCCCCCGAATTTTCCAGTCCATCGTTCATCATAACAATCTCGTGGATGGACTGCTAATCCATGTTGTAGTTGTTACACTTTCTTTGGCCAGTTAATCGAATCAACCAGTAAATGGTCTCTCTAAGGTTCTCTGCAGGACCATTTATCTCGAGGGCTTCAGCTTTCTACAAACGCCGTTTGCTATTCTTAGGCTAGAGATATTCGGTGTTCCAAGGATTTGATCTATCCCACCTAGCGACTGCTCTAGGCTTTCTGCTGTTAACAGTAGCCTGCTAATGTGATCTTGCCGTCTATTTATTTGATTGGATAGAATAGCCTGTGGATGTGGCCTTATAGCTGAGGATAGTCTCTGTTCGATTTATATCTCCACATTCGTCCCTATTCCTGACTTCATTACCATAAGTTCAACGGATTTCCGACAGCTTAAACCGTTTGCTATGGGTACTGAAAAAGAATCATTTTAATAACGACATAGTTAGTCATCTTGACTTAGGCTGCCTGATTCTGAGACGAATTCTTTTCACCGGATGACGCCCAAATGATGTAATCAAATTCAAGTTGAGTACCCCTACCAATACGTGGAAAATCGAACTCATATTATCTGCCAGTAGTTTAGTTTTATATGATAAGAATGACTCAAAAAGAGTTTTTTAGTTAGAGATCTCCAAATAACGCATACATATCTAGTAGTCGTACAAGATCCTGGATACCCAAGTGTCTTAAAAGGCAAAAGTTAGGGGACTCGAATTATCCTAATGTGAATTCGGCTGCACTGGTCAGGTTGTCCGATATGAGTGTCATCGCACCCAAAACGGCCTGCTTGGAACAGTTAGAGACTGGTCTGCTTTGATAGGGAAACCCAAATGCAAGAAGGACCCGCTCTTTTAAAGTGAGTATGAGAAATGTTTATTTTGGTCCTAAATTAGGGAAGTTTTTTATGCTGTGCAGAATCATCTGCCTAACGGTCATACATTCAGGCGGCTAAACTTAGTGACGCCGTGTAGTTGTAAGAAACTCGGGATAAACGTATCGACATTAACTTAATGGATCTGCCCTATTTGTGGACGTATCGGCATGGAGAAAATTATAATTGCAGGACCGCTCTTGTGCTGTAAGTCGAAATAAGTTTGCAATAATAATGAAGCTGGGTTCCTACTGCACCTATATGACCTGTTTTTCTATGACCATCGGCATGTTTTTTCCTGGGCTGTCCCTTCTGGTGAATTTGACCGGTTTTTTTTGCTGTGCGGAGAGAGCAAAATACCATACTGTAACTTAAAGGCGTCGATGGTACCTCATTGTTCAGCCTGGCCTCAGTGCAGAAACACAACAGCTGAATCTCAACTGATACTTAAACGTTTATACTCTAGTTTTATCTATTCTGTACTGCATGGCCTCTATACGTTGAACTACATTAATACATCTCAACTGGTTTGAAGAGTGTCTGTTATCGGAACCAGGAGCAGGCGTCAAATGGTCCTAATGCTGTTCACCAGCGAGTCCGATTCCGATTCCGGCTCTTTATAAACATGTTCACGAGGCCTAGGATATGGTATTCATCTTCTGTGCAAAATACAGCGATAGAGTAAAATAGAAATAGGTTTTTAAAAAGCAGTATACAGAGGCAAAAATAGCAGCGCATCCACTAAGTTGTTCGACTTTGTGCCGTACCAGTTGGTCTGGACGGAAGAGGCAGGATTATGAAAGAAATGTTATGAGGCGCAAAACGTGTCTGTGACCATAACAGTATTATTTGCATAGTCCAAGTCGCGGACTGTGTTATACGGAGTTACGCCAAAGTGCCCAAAAAATATAGATTAAGATGCGTCCTTCGAAAAATCTTCCGGGATGAAGTTAAACAAGAATGATGCTAGCCAACACCACCATCGCAGGCCGGTTGAAATGTTAACAGAACGTATCGCTCGACAAAACGGTTTTTCGAATGAATTGCTCATCCATCCTCGTTGCAAGAAATTTCACCCACCGGTTGACAGAAGTATCTGAAAAAGGTGCCTGTTGTTTGTTGCGGAAACTCGTCAGCTTATAGATATTAGTAGTATATAGACACTTTTTGTCGTTTAATAGGCACTGACGATACCTGACCCAGCCATCGCCGGCGCTTGTTACTGCTTTATTTCACCTGGTAGCAACGGAGGCTTCTGTTCATTGTGACAGAATGAATTTATTTCCTTGAAGTGGACTTTCTTTCCACTGGTTTCCACGATTTTAGTGGCTTTCTGTCTAGTACCTGCCGGTACAGGTACAGGTACAGGTACAGGAGCGAATAGAACTAAGAGAATATCCCTTAGAATCGGACAATCAGAATATCTGCAAATATGCAAGTGTTGGATTAGACAGCTCTATCAACTACTAAGTTCAACATAATTTTCCAAGACTCCAGTTGACTTTGCATGAGCATTTGTTCAAATGGATCTTGCTAAATTGGAACATGCGATTTTGGGTAAATAACGGAGCCAGTGGCCGGCTATCATTCGTACGGTGAAAATCTACTACTGGGGTTGGTAGTTTATTCGGATTTGTATCGCCTACCAGGATAAAAACATCAGACCAAATCACTTAAAATAGGTCTGAATAAAATTCACCTGTCTCAGCTTTGGATCTGCGGGATCTGTCGTTCATTACGCTGACAAGATTTATAGTTATCAGTATCCAGTTACAGTATCCAGCTGAATTAACGCTAATTTTGCCAGATAACCATTCGGCGAAAAAGGTGCATTTACTGGAAATGAATACAACAGCATGCTTTGAGCTCTGTGGCACGGTGTACTATCTACGACCAACTATCATACACTAAGAATTAGCTTGATCTCCAGAAGGCGCTTCAAGGTAGATAATCGAGCTCATGTCTTGTTAATTTGTTTTGCGGGAACAAACATAAAATAACCAGAACTGGAAAAAACGTCCCAGTCTTGTCCAAAATTGGAAAGGATGCGAAAGCTGGAAGTGACAGAATTTATCAGATATTTTGAAAATAATGAAGGATTATTTTTGTTTTGTCCATTGTGCGGTATATTGGACATGAAGCAAAGGTTGTGTGACTGCCAGTTCAGATAACACGAGAAAACTAGTTGAAATTTCGGAAGTGTTTGAATGAAATTTTTGATGGGCGAATAACTGTGAGGGAATAATATGCATCCCGGCTGACTAATCAGAAAATGGAAAGCAGGTTTGTTTGAGTTACTGAATTCTGAGAATTTTGCACAAACGTTTGACTCACATAGCAGCGACAGAACCCGGTATCCCGTTCATGAATCCTGATTCAACAGCCTCCCCTCCAAGCAGCAGGGTGTGGTGTTTTCTCGTAATACCATGCTCAAAGTCGACAAAGTAGGTGCCGCGGTAATTCGCCCAGCTTATAGACGCAATGGATTATTCTGGATACCTATCCTTTAGTGTTGTAGATATTCTCATAGATTTTTTGCCGTTGTATTTGTTAATTTAGCAATCATCACATTCAACGATTTGAACAGAGTTGGGTGTGGGCTTTGGAAGTGACTGTTTTTAACTTTTGTTGCCTCAGGGAAGGACCGCATCCCCGGTGGCTTGGGTATGGACATGACGGCGTTCCAGTGGGGACATCCCTTGCGTTTACACCCTCGCCATATAAAACAGCATCTCCTTCCCCCAGGTCCCCGTATTTAGAATATTCATCACACGGTGTCCCCAATTCGCTGTCTCCCATTCTCTTGGCTGTATGTCTTGGCTTGCGTGGTACTTTTGAGGATTGAAGGATGAGTTTCGACTAGTGTGTTTTATGATACTGTGGCGGACTTCAAGTACGATCATTAACTAAATTTGAGGCTTTATGGTTATGGCTTCCAAATGAATCAAATATCGTTTGCGTCAAAAACTTGGAGGTCTCTGAAAGGGCGGGATCGTTCTTAAGGAATCGGCAAAAGATCAGGAGTTCCCCTGTTGAATACTACTTTTTTATTCACTACATTACGTGAAGGCAGTATTTCGAATAACAGTTGATTTCTGGTCTGAATGTTGGATATCTACGAGCACTCAGTTGCAATGCTGGACGATCTCCAAAATTCCGCTATTCAGGCGGGATTCAAACCCATATTCCACTAGAAAGACTGGCTCAACCATGAAATTAATAATAATTAATAATGATGCCAAATGTATTTAGAGTGATATAATTAGGTTGTGGTTAATTCACTTTCAAAAACAGAGTCCTTAACAATGTCCGAATTTTTGCTGATCTCAACATACGCTTCTAGTCTCTGAAATTCTTTTAGTTGTGTCGCCAGACATTTAAACTGGGCCACCGCGAAACGTTCACCCAGGGATTAACACAGCAATTTGCATTGGTCAGTGTCATTCTGTATAACTCTTTCACATTCGAATATCCTTGGCTTTTCCAGCTGTGAGAACAAGTGTTTCGGAGCGGCAGTCATCAGCGAATTCGAAAAGCACGCTTTCGATCGCTTGATATAGACAATTACAGTAACAACATTAATTTCCACGTGTTCCTTGAGCGAAATTTATGTAAAATATACTCATTACTACTTGTTACTTGGTTACTTGGGGCCAGTATGCATACCCGCCAGCGCATAACCCCCATGCGCTTTGCTCCGACGACTTAAATTCGATTGTTCGAGAATCCTGGGATCATAGTCCAATTATCCAACATCCAACGTGGTCATAAACGTAACAAATCGTCTAGGTTACTCAGGAGAAAAACGCTGCAGCTGTCCACTAAAGAAGCAAATTGCCTTTCCAGAGGATGAGATAGTTTGAGTTTATGGTTGTATGGGAGGTGATATGAAGGGCTGTTGTAAAAAAATGATAGATTTTAGCAGCAAGTTCCATTGACCTTCCTCCGTTTTGATACGACTCTGGTTTGCAGTTAGGTTTGATAATGCTGCAGCTGACACAGTGTATCGTAAAACGGCTCCACCACTTAGATAAGGAATAGATTAACAAGACGAATACTGACCAAAAGTACTATGAAGTAGGAACACTTGGAGGGCAGTTTGTGATAACAAGTAGAATTCTCGCGAAATACACTTACTTGCGAAACACTAAGGTCACCAGCTAGAGAATCAGCTGACACCCAGCTCAATCCCTCGTTTGTGATATTCTTCAACGGAATGTGTTGCACAAATGCCTCATCATGTTTCATCTGATACGATATTGGGGATGTTGAGATATATTTTCTCGAATGAAACTACTTCTACTACTACACCTTGAAAGGAGGAAGGGATTTTTATCGTCCCAGTTTATACGTATGTTTCCTTCTGCGCAAGTGACCCGACTGACGAATGTCAGTGCATTGGTAATGCTCTCAGTGGCAGCGTTTATTCCAACTCTGGATTATATGCAAGTTTAATGGCTGTAATCGCTTAGCACGTGCACTTGTTTTCTGAGAGTTCAGTGGTGTGCATGCCCTCTAAACATGACGATATCTTTTGACACCTGTTTTTGGTGAGCATTTAATGGGCGTTTTCGACTGTTCCTATCTGTCAGTGGTGATAGCGTTCCATTTTGCAATTAGCTACATGACAGCCTCGGATACGTTCTGGTATCCGAATTGCTTGCATAGGTTTGCGGTTTCACTACCTTGTTTATTTTCTTCTTTGACGAATTAACTTCTTGAGTATGTAGACACATGATCCTCATTCACTGCGCAAGGCCATTACCTACTGACCAGACAGTGAGCAATTGGTAATGAAATGTCTGCAAGCAAATTGCCAATCACGCCTGGCACATCAACATGGAGCACTCTAAGTCACCAATATCTTGCCAACAGCGTAGAATTCATCTCAGAATTTGCGTATGATATCAGTGCTCTTCCTTTTGCATTAGGTTAGCGGCAGTTCGATTCAAACCTCCGGAGGACCTCCTCTGGAGGATGATGTGTACGGGCAAAAAACACATCTGACTGTTTATTAAGTACATTCTTTACGTGCACTGTTAGCATGGAAATGATGAAAAAACATTACCAGTAACTCATGAATGATTACTTTTTGTTTGAAGCTCAACAGGCCATCGTGCTATCTCGACCACTAGTATCTGTGGGAGTTGACTAAAGTTCATTAACTCGGAAAACCGATCTGAACCTGGGCCTACTGAGTCTCTTATGAGGCTTCGACTTCGACTGTTCTGTTTTCCATCAGCCGAAGGTACAGCGGAATAAGCTTATTGGAATATATCTGCGCCCATGTTCCTCCTTATTTCCGAAGACTATTTGTATGGCATTGCAAAATTGTGAGAAGCCTTCATTGCTCAAACAGATCACAAAACAACGCTCAATCTATGTTCGCCGCCTCCGCCATTTCCGCGACATTTCCAAAAATATCAGAACTAGAGCAATTATATTACTAAATTCTGTGGTTCTTACCATTGGTTGTTAAAAGATGATAGCGATAAGAGAAGCATTTTCTGGTTTCATAAATCTCTGAGTTAATTAAAAGTGCGTTTTTTTCAATGTGATGGAGACTGTCACAACAGAAACAATGTCGTATAGTCCCTACGAAATAAAGTGCAGCTACTTAAACTAATCAACATGCTTTTCCAATCATTTCCAGCTTCCGACCAACCCTGGGTTTTTTATTATTTGTTTGATTTGTTATTTGCTGGTTATCTGCCTTATCATGGAAAGATTCGGACTGGTATGTTATCCTCATCTTTTTGCAAAAGAAGCTTCAGCTGTTATTGCAACAAAACGTGTTTCCTAAAGCAAACTAACTCTAGTGCTCCTGACTTGGCTACACTCAGTTTATCGGCCATTCGTCAACAACCATACAATATCGCTTTGTGTTGGTAGAGATAGTGTGTGTGTGTGTTACTGATGAATTCATCTAATCGTGCTGTTAACACCCTTCCATGCTTGTATGAGGATTCTCCGGGTACTTTTTGCAAACAGTTACCCAAAGTTTTGGACTTGTTTTTTCAACAAAAACAGACTGGATTTTCGCGCTTTATGTTTTATTTAATGGGCTGTTAACGATATTTCTATTACGACTGTGACGACCTTGTCACGTACACAAGCTCATGGCGCTTTTACACTTATTTTGCTGCCTGAACCTACTATATCATCACAAACCCCTCGGTGGCTAGTGGGCAAAACATAGCCACGGCTGTCACATATCTTCCGTTAGTTCAAACCTTTACTGGTAACCATACTTTTGTCCGCAGTTGGGTGCTCCCATCCTTCTTATTGTAGTTTGACCTAGCCCGTACAACCGGCTGAAAACCATAGACACTTGGCCACGTGCCACCAGAAAAGAGATAATTCGTCTCTGAAAAAGAACTGATATTAATTGGCCAAAGAGAATCTCTTTTTTGGTCTTGAACATGTCATTAATATTCAAAATAATTTTGTTAAAGCGAGTGGCCCAAGGTGTTTACTGTTTGTTTGTGGAAATTTACCCTATCCTACTTTATACCAGCGTGACGACAGGTTTTTGAGAACTTTTTT
This sequence comes from Opisthorchis felineus, assembly GCA_004794785.1. NCBI lineage: Eukaryota > Metazoa > Platyhelminthes > Trematoda > Opisthorchiida > Opisthorchiidae > Opisthorchis > Opisthorchis felineus. The sequence continues at coordinate 90,512 of SJOL01009329.1, read as the reverse complement.
TAAGAACTTTGTGATACATGCACACTCGGAAACTACTCTGGTCAAATTTTGCGTACGTTGGTTGCTAGTCATTCGCCGTTTTCGTCCTAATAGCAATTTTATATTAAAGTCATCCGTCCGATATTCAAATGGTACTGAGTCATCAGGAATTTTAAATGAAAATGAGCCACAGGCTTGAAGTACGCTCAATGAGCAACTGAATGCAGTGCGGCAGGGGATTCAAGATAGGGCAATATTATAATGATTTGTATAGGCAAATCCATCCAGTCGTATTTGCGCCAGTTACATCTCACTTAATAGGAAGCCAAAATAGTAGGACTACGGGTCATGGAACACTAATCGGAGGAATACAATCGTCTTTATGGATTGCAAACCTCGGTAAAATGTTTTTTTGCATGTTATTTCAAATGACCAAAGCAAAAGGGATTTACTAAACTTCCTAGCAATCATCACAGAAGTCCGATTCTACCAGATTTTTACAACTGCTACCAATAGCCCTTCTTTTCATTATATCAGATTATATCATATCAACGAAAATTCTTCTTCATTTTTCAAGTCGACATTTTCCCGGCTTTATAAAGAATGCCTCAGCTTCGGTAGGTTTAGTTTGAAAATAGATTTGTTTGCGCCCACAGGTCAATATGGAACAAACATTAGAAACAAAATCTTATGCGGAAACAAGCCGTGACTGTTGTATAAAAAGGGAACCGGATTAAAGTGAGACTGATATTTATCCACTGGTATGTCCCCAAGATTTGACAGCCGGTCAACAACCGTATCTATTCGAATATAAATCCACAGGTCAAACCGAATGACTGAATGGTAGTTGGATATAAAAACCATCGCTTGCTAGTCAATTGGCCCTCCTAGCATGAGTTATGGACACTTTCTGACAATGTTGACGCAAGTGACTTGCCGCTTAGTCTCATAGGACTTAAACAACAGATTACGGGAAATCTCAGCAATTTCGCTAAATGTAGACAGTCACTCACTGAAGGATCCCATATCAAATGGATTACTGTAGGAACAACAGATACCCCTTTATCATTATAGCACGTGATTTTCCATGACAGCATTCCAGTCAGTCATTGAGAATGTCGATTGCATTTATAACCAATAGAGTTTGCATATTTTGACGATTGCAGACTGTGGTTTTAGCTCCTCGTACTCGTGTCAGCATTTGATCTTGATGAAAGGTGGGGATGAGGCAAATCATAACCATTAAAAATTCACATTTTAGGTTTAATGACACGATTAAACAGATCCCGTACAAACAACAGTCCTGACACTATGGATAGGCTCCAACGGTTATCTACGAATATTATAATTATTATTATTGTTATTATAATAATTATTATTATATAATATAAATATTGTCAATGGAATAAATTTTTGATTCTATCCACCCTCAGTGGTATTTAGTGTAGGGATGCTAAAGACAATTCGATAGCGTCCGACATTTTTCAAGCGCCCGTAATACCGACTGAACGGGAAGTGTTGACGGATAGGATAGTACCTCGGCGACTCCAGGACAGTTACCGGGTCGCCGTTTGAGGCATTAAGTAAGCCACTCACGCCTATCAGGTGGGAAGGTGTCCGTATTTTCCTGCGTATTAATTCGGGCTGGATCAACTTGCGCTTGTGTGGTATAGTCAAAATATTCACTTCATGGGTGTACATCTGCACGATCGTGTGCTTAAAACGCTGACGATTTCTATTGAAAAAGTTCGGTAGTTTCCTCTATTATGTGGGCTACCCAGAGTAACCGGGTCAAAAGTATTACTGATCAAAAGAGGATGCTTCCAGAGGTTGTTCCTAGATGGACATTTTCTGACGTACCTGTTGATATTTACAAAATAGTACAAAGCACTAAGTGAGTTTGGTTTCATTATAATCACTTAGGTGGCCTATCATGCTTAGGAGCACTCAGTGTACTGCGCTGTTGCGTACTGTGATAACTTGATGGCGTTTTTAGTAAACAAAATTATAGAGGTTACCAATATCAAGGAAATAGTCACGCACGTTTGAACGAATGCTAGGTTGACAACCAGTAAAATTTTGAAAGCTGACTCCTTTTACATCCGATGAAAGGCATGAAGTGCATACGTACAAGTAGATATCTCAGCAGTATTTCCTAGATTGGAACATATATGCAAGAAATTACTTCTAGTATACGAAAGTGCAGCCGAAATAGCCGTGTAAAAATGTGAGTTAGAAGAGTTGCAACTAGGTTCTTGGGTGCAAATTTGCGAATAATTCAATAATATGAATATGAATATGCATACCACATCCAATAAGGTGGTTGTGGTTTGCAACAAAATACACGTCAGTTGCCACGTTGTCCGCAAGGACCACTGGGTTTCCTTGGTGAACGATACGTCAAATGCAACGACTAAAAGTCACTGCACTTTACTTGAAGAGTAAAAAGTACAGTGCGCTGAGTGGCCTAGTGGAAAGCTTCCAAATAGTCATTCAGCTATCATCAGAACCATCGAGGGCATGACATCAGTGTTCAACACTGATGTTTCGCTGCCGTACTGGGATTGCGTTTGGGCCAGTGCTTAGTTTAACCTTCAACAAACATAAAGGCTAGCAAAAACTTAATGGTGCTTAATAGTATTTGGTCCCTGCCACTCACTGCACTGGCTATTGAGTACGCTGGATTTTTCTCAATTCAGGGAGGGCAGCTTCTCTACTGTTTGATCGGCTTTCCATTCTCGACATCAACAGTGTTGATTTTCACAGGTCCTTCATAAGAAGAAAACTCAGTTAATAATTCCAAATAGTCCTAGATGACTTCGTTCCATCTGATCCGTTCCGAACGAAGTCCAGCTAGTCGTATTTTATACTCTGAGGCTCTGAATGTCGTTCGAATCTGGCAACCGCGCCCTAAGGTTTGTTAGAACATCCGAATCCGCAGCTATTAGGCGATGCGTAATACGTAGTATATATAATGATTTATAATATATATATAGCCACAGAAAACCTAGGAATTTGGGACGGGACCTATTGTTTGTTCGAATGAACGAGCCAGCATTCAAATGAACCAGATCCTTGAGTTACCATTTTTTCGTTGCCTGTGGGTGCGCACTTCTGATAGACTTGATGGTATTTCTTTTCTGTAAGGTTTGGATTGTCGAGTGCGGAGGGCAAAACCCCATTTACATAAAAGTCCCTCTTTGTCCAAACTCCTATCTAATTCGACAAAACATCGAGCGCAACGTTAGAAGAGATTAGGTCTTGTCCTTCCAAAATATGACTGTCAGTGTGGAACGGCAAAATAATGACTTGTCAGAAAAGATTTACTTTGTTTAAATAGTCTTGTATGTATAAAATTTAAGTCAGTGTGAGGCACCTTACAAGAACGTGGAAAATTCTGGGTATAAGAAAACAAGTCCTACTGTTTGAATAAAAAGAACAGAGTGTTGTAAAGGATGGTGGTAAACTATACTGGTGCGCCACTGCATTCTTCATTGATGCCATTAGTTAACATGTATGAAGAATTTTACCTCTGTTGTCGAGTTTATCTAGGATACACAACGTGGATATCCTGAGAGGCCTTTTGTTTTCGATTGAAGCGAAATTACTGGCAGAAAATTGCCAGACGTTTCTTTCAGACGCTGGATAATGTTTTGTGGTGCTCCTTAGCCGAACAATGGGCAAAAACAGTGTTTCGTTCATCTGTTAACTCAACACCTTTTACAATTTTCTAAACCCAAACAAACTCTCCTCTTCTCAATCTTTTTTGGACGCCTAAAGAAACTATCGTTACTCGTCATCAGTAAACTGCAACAGCGGTCGGACAATGATATGAAGATGTAACTGAAACTCATAGAAACAAAAAATAGTCAGATGGTGCAAGATTGGATGATTGGCGTATGAAATCAGACCCCAACCTCGTCAAAACATCCGTGTTTTGTAGGCTTTGTGTCTTGTACAGAACCCCTTTCCACAACTTTCCCTCCCGACATCTCTATCAATTAATCGCCACAACATACCATCATAAGATTCTTCGTTAAAAGTCCAACCCTTTGGAAGATAGACAGTCATCACGAAACTTTTGTGTAGTCACTTATTTTGGCTCAGGGAAAACCTAAGTGCTGCCGTTGTATTGGCCGTGCTTCAGTCTCAGGAACATGAAATTCTAAACACTTTGCATTAACACTAAATATTCGCTACAGAAATTTAGAACCGCCTTGCCGAAAGTTCTGCAAAATCTACTTGAAAGTGTTCACTGGATGACTTTCCCCATCAGCATTCTAACATCTGAATACCCAGCTGCTCAAGTTTGCTGTACTATTTTGCGCTGACGTTTTACTTGAAAGAGTTGCTTTTTGCGATCTTCTTTTTAACAAACAGTATTTATTTAATGGTTCCGCCCTTCGTGCGCAAACAAAAGATTCTACGGAAGTTATTTGAACGGGCTGAGAAGAATTGATTCATCCGTTGATTGTGGTGGGGGAAAACACCTCATAAGGGTCAAAGTCCGAATCGGAGGAAAACGCGGAGTGAAAAATCCCTAACGTGGTTAAAACATCTCAAAGTTCAACAGCATAACGCATGAAAATGGATGAAACAACTGTTCGCTGAGAAAAACAAGTGCTACCAGGAGGGGGGGATACACTTCTTCCAAGCATCGTGTACGGAAAACGATAGGAACACTGATCAGCCGGCCAACCTAGTGCAGACGTTGCACACCTAGAAGAACGATGCTTGTATAGGAGATACTATCCATCTATCGAAGGGAAGACCAAGGAAGGCTCGAGAATTAAATGTTTATCGTCATGTTAACTTTGTCCAGAGAGAAACCAGAAAAGGTGAGGCATCACGTAATTCCATTGGGCCTTTACCGTACAGAACACTCGGCTTAGTTAGACATGTGAGCTAATGTTGTTTCTCTTGTTCTCATTTTGTACATCGGTATTTATTGTCACCGTGTTTCCGTATGGTACCTATATCTCCTCTTTTTTCTATCCTGAACACTTCAAACTCATCACGTTGAGTTTCTACCTTATGGAACTAATGACTTGCCTTGGTTTGGTCCTAATCGCCTACTTTGTTTCTAAAGGATCCCATTTGAAATTATTGTTACTAGGCTTGCTGCATAAAAGCCGGCATGCCCACACTATTTTGGGTTCCTATTGTATTTATCATCGCTATCTTATTTACTGTACTGCATTTGTTGATAAACATCTATCTGGACTTCTCGGCTTCTGGGATTTGCGCGTGACTCAACACGGCCTGTCTAGTTGCTGGATAACATCAATAGGTGGTAGATAATGTAGTATAATCTTCTCCATGAACTTTTTAAACAAGAATGGACGAAAAGCTATGTATTGATAATTCTGCCATGCTTTCGGATGTGGCGTATAAATTCGTACAGAAGTAATCAATCAGTAAAAGGATCACTCACTTTTCTAGTACAGCTTTATTTAATTCATCTCGGTTTTCAAGTAGATAGAAGTATTTGTGGTCAGTCCTGAAGAAATGACTTGCTAGAGGGTTATTAAAACTTATAAATACTCTCGGAATGGTAAAAACACGTTGGTCAACGCAACCCCCTACCAGGCAGGAAACCCGCTTGCTGCCCTCGAGTCAATGCTTGATGAGCTACCATTACGCGTCGAAGGAGAAGTGATGTTAAGTGTCTCGTTTCGCCTGGAGTCAGGTCGATCCCCCCGTGATTTGACCATCCTATACGAACCCATTTCCGACCACTGGGTAGTATTACCGGTCTTCTACAGTTGTTCGGGACAGTCTTTTTCCCCACATGCAAGCAAACAGATCAGACAAGAGCTGACTGAGGATTTCACTCTCATCTTTGAACAATGCGGATGTGATTTTCTCCGGACCAGGAGGTCGGTGGTGCTTGAGAGAACATATGCAGTCATAAACCTCAGAGGCCGTCGGGGGTGTCAGGTTCAACGTCTAGTGTTCTACTCCAGTTGTTGGATCTAAATGAATGGCAGCTAATGACCACGAGAATTGTTGTTAATGGTTGTACGTGGGCTGAGATACCCCCAGTATATCTCAGTGGGTCATGGGTGCACACAAACTGTCACATTACGGTAGGGTCCCGTTTCTTCATGACGGCGGGTCCAGTCACTTCGGGACGTTAAGGGAAGACAAAATTGCAGGAAAATCAACGACCAGCCGTTGATTTTCCTGGCCAGCCAAACGGCTACCACGAATGAACATTTTCGAATTTAAAGTGCGCACCACAATAAACGACGTAATTAAATTTCTTTGAAATAGTGATGGATTAATTAATTTGGGATCTCTTGAAGGTACCAACAGATGCCGATTTTCTGTACAAATTCGCTTCTGGCGGTTCATGGTTTTCGACAATTTTTTGGTGTATGCAGTTTTATTGCTCCTGTCCGCCGAACGATCATACATTATACAACTGTGTCAGGTTAAGTGTCATCCTTCTGAACACCTCAGACAGGATGGTTTGTTATCCGGAGTAATAGATTGAAAGCTAGCAACGGCTTCAATTCAAACCCTTGCGCTGAGCTGGTGAGAACTGTTCCACGAATTGTGCAAAATCCTGACGGAAAGCACAAAGCATGCTTACTTGCAAACGGCTACTCATTTGGATATACTGTGAAGAAACGAAAAGAAGCATGAATGACGCAAGAATAATCATCAAAGGTCGGCTGTGTGGAGTGTTCAAATGACCGTTTATTCTCGTCCACCTCGTGTTTTCCAAAGAAACCACGGGCGGCCAGCCAGTAATTGTTGACATCAGATAAGCTACTAATAATCAACTAGTTTATGCCTGTGAATGGTCGGAAACTGGGGCAGCAAGGCACGGATAAAACAGCAAGAGACTCTGAAAGGCGCCAATATGGCTCACCTAATGGTTACCTTTATAGCAGCATTCCGTGTCATTTTACTATCAAAGTGAATGCTTGCTGGAGAATACTGAGACTATTACGATTCGTCTTCCAAACTTTGAGGCCGGTGTCTTTCAAACTTGTTAGTTCCTAATTTCTTCTTGGATATTGTAAACGATCCCTCCGGGAATCTGTCGATAACATCGAATCAAGTCAACTGTGTACTACGTACTTCTGCCCCGCTAAATATGACATGAACTCCGAACCTTTGTACATATACATTCCTCATTCTTTGATTTGACACCATACTAGAAGAATACCTGACGAGTTGTGATTGCAACATCTTCGTGTAAGGCGTCTTACGCATTACTTATGGTTCTTTTCCACTTTTTCGTGGAACTGTAAGTCTATTTACATCTGTCAAGGTTGTCTGAGGATAACTGGTTAAATGAAAGCTGGAAGAATATCATCCAACAGATTCTGTAGCAAACTCAGAGGGTTTGCGCCTTCTTCCAGCAAACGCTTGGCATCTAAATGGGTTAGTAATCAATACGTGTGTTCCGTAAGAACTTTCATGAAATAATCTTATCAAATAAGAACATGAATGCTAAAAGTGTGGAATCTAAAGGCATTATTTCCGGTTGGCGTCGCGTGGTCTTCAAGTAACAACCTAAAACGTTTAATAAAAGTTTCACGTGTCCAATCTTCTTATTTCACTTGTGGAGCCTCGATGAAGATGAAAACGCTCGTGTGACTCAGATTCTTGGGATCCGATCACAGCGTTACGAGTTTTTCTTCATAAATGGTGTTATAGATAGGAATGATGAAAACTCACCATCAAAACCAACTTCGGGTCTCACCTTATCCGATGCACTCAAGTCCTGAAAAATTAATGGTTCTTACGTAAACATCGAGTTGCACTTCTTCTTAGCTTTATTGAGTTAGCATACTCAGCTGGTATCAGCACGTTTTTAGCAATCTGCTGGCAGGCTGGACTACAGTTAGATTTACTTCTCACTCGTCTGGCGCATTATGTCACTTATTGTTGCATGCTACCATTGCTATCGAGGGCGATACCACTAAAACCTAAGTGTTGGCCTTCCGCGTTGACGCAGTATGCGGACTGTTCACTGTGCGAATATCACGGATATGGTCACTATGCTCAAAAACAGTGCCGTTTATTGATAAGTTAACTGAATATTTTTCCCTAGCTTCGACAACAAACATTTGCCATAGTCTGTCTAAATCTTGACAGTTATGCTCCACAATAATATTCCGACTATCGGCGCAACTGAAATATACGTGAGACACGGGATACGACACTCTTTACGCTCTTTATACTCTTTACACGACCAATCCAAAGTGGGTCAATTCTAGTGATGAGCACCGTTGTCATCTGAAATAGGAATGGGATTGATAAAGTTCAGTGTTGCTGCGAAAGTAAACAGAAACTCTACATCTAAAGTATTCCGACCGCGACCGTTCCTACTGTACAAACTTGACACATCCCCAAAACAGCCTTCACAACTCCGAACTCATCACTGGACATCCTTGTTTTTTGTCATATTATAAAACCGAGTGCACCTTCCGGAAAGAAATGATGCTATGCGACCAGATTTCTGAATGAGAAGCAGAAGAGGACGCTAATCTAAAGGGTGCATGTATAGGTATTTCAAACTTTTGTGACCGAATATTCGTTGGTGTACACCAATACCACCTACCTTAACAGGTATCCAACTTAGTCCGATCTGACCGGCATACAGCATATTTGCCTGACTTCTAGCCAGTACCTAATACTCTGCCTTACTTGTGTAGCATCCGACTACTGCAGGCAGCTAGAGGTACTGGCGGCTATCATAGGTGAGTTCATAAAAATGGTCATCTTGACAAAATCTATCTTTATTTTAGCCCGGTAATCATGTATGGTTATGGTTCAGCGACGGTCTTTTACGGCGGAGGCAGCGATGGCACTTCGTAATTGTAGCTTGGGAAGAAAAATTCAATTGGTGGTTTCTGATAAAACGCTGGTGAACTCTCAGTTCAACATTTTCATAGAAATCTAGCTGAAATTTATTTAAGTCCCACTTTCTTCTTCATCTTCTAAAATGCTTGCACGTAGATGCCGACAGTACTTTCGGCCTAGCTGCTAGATTGGGGATTGCATATCAAACTAAATGGCTGATCAGTTGTCAAGGATTTCCAGGGCTAAAAAGAAACGTTCGTGGTACTTTGTTAACTGTAACCTGTTAACTTTAGTCGAGCAGGTCACATTATGAAAATACCTGTTTCACAACTGAGGTAGCTGAAAGAGCCGACCTTTTCCGTTTTGGGGGACAAATTGAAGTCATATGAAATATGCATTAACAATGGCAAGAATCTACTGTCCAACTGTCGGTCCATAGAAATCGACGCGGATACCAGTTCAATACCTGTCCAAACTAATTTTTAAACTTTTGAATCAAAAACATACAGCCTGAAAAGCATTGTTATAATGAGCATGTCAGATATGCCCACCAAATTCGAACTTAGACAAGTCAGATATGTGCGCTAATATATTACAGGGAGAGAGCAATCCTCTAAACAATTCATTAAGCAACACAGTAAAAGACCAAAACCTACCTGTAATACTGGCCTCCAAAGTTATATGGAGCGGAATGTTCAGTGGGAGTAACGACGTTTTATTACAAAAGCTGGGCAAAGGCCCGGCGATTACGATGTGGAGTAAAAATCGGTCCCCTAAAACAACAAATCATGAAAGCACAACTGCCAACTATTAGGGCTCGATGCATCACTACCAGGGTCCGTCTGAGGCACGAGTAATGCTAATGACCACAATGATCTCCATAAAGCCACAGTTTTTATAGTGGGTAATCAATACGAATATTAAGGAGACAAACTTACCCAAAAAGAATTCCAATTTGACCGTGAGATTTTTCCATTGCTGTACATGGTTCTTGTGAACATTCGTAGACGGATAACTTCTTAACAACACCACTGTAACCGCCTAAAACAAAAGGAGATTAACACATTGACCCAGTCCTACAAAGCCTCGCTTCAAGTGTCAAGAAATGACAGAATATGCTTCCGTTTCCTCAAGACATGATTGTTTAATCATATTGTTTTCGTTATCGTATTGTTTTGAAGATGGAACTCATGCACCTACAGAGCACCCTTAATGGTTACATCAATATGCAAATGAAACTTCCCTTGAGACGCGTCCCTGCAGATATCACTGGGGATCTAGTTGTACTGTGAGCCCTAGTGAATTCACCATGTCCTACACAGAGATGTGCTATCCATTAAATTGTTGGACTGTGTATATCTGTAGCCTACCTATTTAGCCCTTCGAGGCGATTAATCGTTGTCAGTCTCCTGTGTAAGGTTGTGTAAATTTGGTCCATAAACTCGGTAGATGAATCACGAGTGACAATTATGTCGAAAATATGTCGATATTTCTACTCTGGAACAATGGTTCACGGTGGCGTGCGTTTGGTCGGTGGGGACTAACAAGCTTGAACATATGAAACTCAGAAGTACACACAGTGTAGGCAGAATCATGGGCCAAAGTTAGACGACAGGTGGAACATGAATGTTTCACACTCATCCAGTTTTTTTGCGTGCTTTCAGTATGTATTTCGACTTTTCGTGTCAAAACTTACCGATCCCGTTCTTAATTTCTAAAAGCTTGCGTACATTGTTGCAGCCGCCCCCTATCGGGCGAGAACAGCGACGAAACAGAAAACGAGGTTGAAATTAGCTAAAATACCTGAAAGATTCCCGTAGACCAAGGAAAGTCTGATCAGTGTTGGGGCTGTGATTGGCGGACCAACGCAACCCTCAACTGCCCTTAGTGATGGCAAGGAAAAAGGTCACATGACCAAAACCACAAATACTCCGGCTGATTCCGGTGGTCGCCAGTGAATATCTCTCGACTGGCTCTGTGTTAGTCGATCAATTACGCTGCATGATTTGGCCGGTTTATTTTCAGGGTCTTTATCGATCAGATGGCGGATGAGTGCACTTTTCGCGTGTTTGACCGGTTCACTTTTGCCGCAGATCGACGGATGGTCTTCTTACCATTAAGGTGAGAATCGAGTCGGCTGTGGAATTTTTGCCACCAAATGAGTGAATAATCATAGGAGAATCATGGGCTAGAAGTTCATCGTTGAGTTTGGTGTTGTCTAATAGACAGCTGCTGAACTGTATTCTAAATTGTGCTAACTGAATGTTCCCCTCAGACAAGTCGTCAGGCAGTGTATCACCAGCAGCCATACCACCCCTAATGGAGATTGTATGCTGGATTTCTTGCTGGATTTCTCGCTCAAATGTCTGTTTCTCTTCTATAAATACACAATTCTATTAGTCGTTTCAGAGCTTTACTGAAGTTGAGCACCTGGCTAATCATTCGTGCATATCCTATAGACCCTGTTGCTTGTAAGATCCGCAAAGCTGAGAAAATGGGTTCACTGGTGATACGATATCGGTTTTTTTAGTCTCCTCTGTTACCAAACCGTCTTCGATTCCAAGCAATGCAACATCAAGGGATTTAAAGACGCAACTGAACTCATCTTCTGTGGTAAGGTGCGATCCAGTGCGAATGGTTTTAAAGGTGATTAGGGATTCTCCCTATATGGTATCGAGTCTAGATGTGAATACTAATCTTTGACGTTCAACATGGTGTTATTTTTCTATAGTCGAGTTTAAACTGTCACGACCAAAGTGGTTTTTAAAATGGTCGTTGGCTTGTTCGCTGAGCTGGGCAATTTGATTGCAAACGTTTCATCACCAATCGAGGTGACATCATCAGTGCGTTATTGGGGAGCGTAGTGGTGCGTAGCTGTGGGTTGGTGGTTGTGCACAACGCACTGATGATGTCACCTCGATTGGTGATGAAACGTTTGCAATCAAATTGCCCAGCTCAGCGAACAAGCCAACGACCATCTACGCTACCTGGGCTACCAACATTTTCCTCTATGGTTTTTAAAATGCCTACATTGATAAGAACAGGAACAGACACAGTCTCTCTGATAGGAAATAGCAACGCTTATTAAAAAAAGGGCTTTGAGTACATCGTTAAATTAGTCGAACATAGGGGCCTTGGAAATATAACTGCAGACATGCTTGATGGTTTCGAGTGAGGTTAACATTATGAATAAGGGAGGGACATCGTGATATCATGTGTATGATACACGAATGCATTCGTTAGGCACTGAGTATTATATGGTACGATATTTTAGTTTCGATGTCTAGCTTTCGTAGTATTCGCGAGAGGTGATGTCACTGGAAATACTTACTTTCGAATTAGCATGTATTCAGCAGGTAATCGGGATAGAAAGGTTGTGCTGTGTACCGATCAATTGGTGACTTATATTATAAACGAGAGATTCAGATGCTATACAGTCGACTCTCTTAACACGTTAATTTTCGACTGGGTGTATAACTCCGCTTACATAGAATCTAGTGTTCAAATGAGGAATAATTCTGAGAGAAATTTCGGGGACTGAGCTTGCCTGATGAGCATCAAGAAGGATATAGCCGGTAATGGGCTGTCGAAAAGCTTTCATAAATCTTGTAGATATTGTGCAGATGTGTATAAAAGACCGTAGGGTTGAGAAAAACGGAAGATCACTACAATCTTAGTATAGATTACCATTGTAAAATAGAATTTACGATGCATAAAATATAGGCCTGAAGCTTTTAATTTGGTAGACATCAGGTACTCTGCGAGGATCGGCGGTATGTTAGATGACTATTAACATTAACACTATAAACCAGTTATACGCCCAGTTTATTTCGACAAAAGATTCAAGTGGGCTTCCGATGAAGCTGCCTTTCTTGGATTTCGTGAATCACACAAAAGGTATCAGTCAGGCCGGTACTGAAGATATGTGACCATTCGGCCTCTTTGGCCATTGGTTTGTTCACTGAGCTGGACAATTTGACTCAAACGTTTCTACGGTCAAAGCGACATCATTAGAGCATTGTCAGTGGTCCTACGCTGAGTAGTGGTGCGTGTGTGTTAACATGGGCGCTTCTGACCAGGACTAACCTTTACTTATGACTAAACGTTCATTGGGGTGGTTCTATTGAGTGAACTGCTATCCATTGTTCTAATTGGTCGGTAGTCGGGTGACCTTTCAGCGTGGTCTCCTTCGTCCTCTTCCATTGGTCGATGCACCACTGATCACCATCATTGATCTCTAAGGGTCCCACAATGTGACCTTTCTTGATGTGGCTCCAAGGCGGTTTCCGTAGCTTCGTTTGGTAATCCGACAGTCGGCTCACTTTGAGACACTGGTCATTTACACGAGGTAGTGCATAACATGAATCTAACTCAACGCGGTGGTTGGCGAAACGTTTGCAATTAGAGTACCCAGTTGAACGAACAAACCAACAGCAATCTACACTGTCTGAGCTATGAATATTCTCCTTGATGGCGAACTTTCCACACATAGTCGATACTACCCACAAAAGCGGTAGAAAATTTTGGTACTAGTTGAGTATTTGAATACGTCCAAGCTAAATGGACATACACTTTGGTGTTTGACTAGGAAATATTGAAATAAATTATTAGGCCTGCCTGAAGAGCTCAGTCGAACGAGACCTGCAGTTCGTCCCACTGATGAGTTTACATCAACCACATGGGTTGTGTGGCCTATGGGACAAATGCATAGTTTGTCAGTTTGTTCTGGTAGAGTAAACTACTTTGAATAAGTACTTCCATTGCCTCGTAGTCGATAGCATTCGTTGTGTGTTGCAAATGCCATATCGTGGCATCTCGTACCTCTGAACGCTGAATAGACCAATCGGTAGTGCAATACGCCTACAAAGGTTAGAACGGTAATCAGCCATTGCAACGCAAAACTTGCTTGACCAACGAGATGTAAAGTTCCATCAAGCAACAAAGTTTAAACATAACTAACGCTCACACAAATAGTGCCTTCGAACTGAAAATGTATTAACTGCACCTACACCAAAATTGATGGACGGATAGAGTCCTACGGAGGCGTCATTTAATGGAAAAATGTTTACCGCTGAACTCTATCTTTTGTCTATACCACGCTACTAATACCGCCGAACATCTCATCCACTGTCACAATGCATACCACTAGTCCACTCACTCTTACCTCATACCCCAAACCAAATTGTTCTTCATGTCCAACTTCAGCTTACATGACCCGGCGGTTTTCGATGCTCGAGTATTACCAGATTCGTAATTCTATCCGCTGCTGTTTCGTGTGCGCATTTGGGTCAAATTTTGTACCGTTTGTACAGAGTGAGCCACGATCGTTACGTTTCGCCGAGATAGAGGCATCACGATAAATAAACTGTTTCCCGGCTACTTTTATCATTTTTTGTGCCGAAGCTGAGATAATCATCACTAGCCATGGGTGGAACACTTGACTGTTCAAACTCATCCGGTTCAAACATAGTGCTCGGATGAAAATGGTACCTAAGAAAGCAGGTGAATTTATTATTTGGCGAAAACTCCTAACAGTCAACTTGGTGCAGAGGTACTTTCTGCATAGGCCTATTGAGGTAAAAGACCGGAATTCATATGAAGTGAGACTTCACTCCTATTTGTTTCGCAAGCAAATAAATGATGCACTAGTTGGTTACTTTGGTTGAAGTTTTTATCCCCTTAGAACGTTATAAGCTGAAAACTGAAGCTTTGGCGCGAAAAAGCCAAAATATTTCTCTTTCAGGAATGTCTTGGGTCTTCTACTTAAGCTGGTAACCGGTAACTCAGAGTGAATCTAGAAGATATCATAACGCTTGAAAGACAGCAATGTTCCGCATTCAACTAGTAGCAGACTGAACAACGATATGACGGGAAATTTTACAAACCATCTAGACTCTTGACATAAGCTTTCCGTAACACTTTTGTAATCTCAAGAAATACAGTGTCGAGATATTACTGAACCCAGTTTTATTGCCCAGAAAGTGGCTGGTATCCCCGGTGATTTTCAGGATGAATCTGTGGAGTTGCCGAACGATGTCTACGCACATGAATTTCTCCTAGACAAAGGATAATCCTGTCGTGCTCTGTTAGAAACACGCTCAAAAAGCACCGTTCTTGCTTCCCAGCTACGATGTGATTTTCCTCTAGTTACCGGTAGCATCATTGTCACTGAATGTTAAACCAAAATAACGAAAGTTCCAGAACATTGAGGCTGACGCTTCCAAAAGGAGAACGAACAATTTTCACAGATTTATTTATAACCTATACTCTAGAATTTATCGCGTCTGAAACAGTATTCCGTTCCTCTAAAGATTTTCCTTTTTCCGACCCCATCTAAAACGACAGTATGGCTGCGCACGACAGTCGCACTTGTCAGACTAATCCTTTAACTGTGGTACGAATAACGCAGCCTAGTGCACTCGATAAGTGGGTGTCATTCTAGTCGGACACTGACTCAACTCGAACTCTTTTGCCATTTGTTGCTATGACTGGACAAGATGGTTTTACTGATGCCCTGTGCTTGCAGCAAAGAATACCGTGTGCCACTCTAAGAGAAAACCGGTCTGACAACGACAATACAGGTCATCCGGTATTCTACAAGAAAGCCGCGCCACCTGGGGCATAGCTACTGAGCGAGAGCTAGCCTTCGGACAACATAACCAAACCGCAAGACGTGCCTTAGACAGCACTTTTCAAAAACCTTCAGTTTGCGGATGTCTCTTACGCGAAACAGTCAGGTTTCACAACTGTCAATAAAGATTGGTTGGAGTGCTTTTGTGCAAGCTGATTTGTTTTGCGTAGACTGCATATCTTGTCGTGTGCATACGAAAAGCACTTCTTCGTTAGTCTGTTCTTTAGGTGGAATGGTAAAACCTTAGTTGCGTTCGAGTTCATCAATTTGTATGTGTGCTTGCGTGAGGAAGAATTTTCTACCGATGTTAATTTTATCCTAATAAGTCATGCACTGTAGCCGACTCGATAAAGAGCACTGCGTACGTCTGTGTTTTTGCTCAGCAGGACATTGCACTCCGTACATTCCAGGTTTGCAATTCAACTTTCTGGGTTCACATGGGAGCCAGAGTATTCCACCAATAATTATTGCATCGCTCAGTCAATTGAGTAACACTGACAATAAAGGATGTCCTCGTCTAGCACCAGAGACGAGGTCAAAATCAGGATTCACCTTACCATAAACTCCAGCCTGATTCTCGGCTGACAAATAAAAGGATCTGATGAGGGCAATAAGTTTGGTTGGTACGCTGTCAGCAAAGACGTTACTCGTACCATATCGCGACTCTCTTTGTTGAAGATGTCAAATCGTTTACCTTACGAGTCTGGTAGTACTAGTTATTTTGGACTTCATTTCTTTAGTGTTACGCACACACACAAAAGATAAATATTCACGATGAATGTGGGTTGGAACACTCGTGGGAGGAATTAAAGGGATACATAGTTCATACGCAACTGTAGGGAGGATGTAGATACAGAATTTTAATTGCAAATGGCAGTTTGAACTGATATGCAGATTAAATTATGCATGATGAGAGTTCTGGAAGTAAACCCAAAATGAAGACACAACCATAGTCAGCCTTTTGTCTTCAGATGAACTAGACTTTAACTCAGTGTGTGATGCTGGCAGTGACACAGAATTCACAATGTACTATTGGATGGAAGCGCTAGTATGTCGTTGAGTGATAACGTTTCGGGTTTTTACTGCACGTAATAGGCACTAACTTGAATGATGGAAAAGTTGCTCATGGTTTTATTGTGGAAGATTAGAAGTTCAGATAAGTCAGTATTTACCTCGAAATCTGACCTGGTTCCCAGTTATGGGTTGCATAACCAGCAGCAACTTTGTGCAACCGATGTAAAGGTGTCAATATTTTTCGGGTTTGTTAGGATTTATCAAAGCAAATGGGAGGGACAAATGGATGCGCGTTTAGTGACAACAGTGACTATTCGTATTCGTAAACGGCAGACTAGTCAGTGAAGACGTAGAAAGAAAGTACTCGTCTTAGTCAAATAACAAGATAAAAACAGGGGTCATATGTTATCGAAAACCTGTTCAGTTGCAATATCTGGATGTAGCACGGAGTGAGATCACTATTTTTATGTCCAGCTAACATTTTGTTAGAGAAATAAGAATAGTAAGATTCCTGCGAAACCTCGGTCAAATGGAAAGTTTGTTCATAATAGATACTCAGAAAACGATCACATTCGTGATCGAGGTATGGAGATGGTGAAGAAACGGTTACGTATATTGTAAATGCGGTTGTTACAGCATAAGTTTCGCGAAACGACGGATACCTTACTGTAAACAGGCGTGACCGGCGAGGGTCGACTTTGAGCTTAGGCGGTTGGAAAGGGGGCATGTCTTGGAAAAAATCCCCTGCAGGCCCTCGTGGTCCATTTGATCTCATTCGAACACGGGGCTAGATGGTTGAGAAGCATTCGATGACAGTTAATAGGCGTGAATTGTAATAAAGTGCACGCGTGGGTAAGCAATAGCGACATGGAACTTGGTAAATTAATAAGCTATTGGTTGGCGGAAGTTGAGAGCGAATGAAAAGTACAGCTCGGTATCGCAAACACTGATCAATATGAGTATATGTTTGTTATTTAGTTTTGGGGTTTTTGGATAGAAGACAATATTTGTCAAAGGAACAGTATAGTGGCCAACCATCCAGGACTCTTAGACTTGTGAAATTCCATAGTTTGGTCTCATTCATTTTACTGAGATGAAAAGCTAATAAGTAGGTCGTACTAGGAGAATAACAACGACGATGTAGTTGGGATATATGCGACGAGTGGGGTCAATTCAAGGACATCCCAATGAATAACAGCACTAGTAACATGTTGGGGCTTGATACCGATAGGTCGTGTTACTGCGTAAGCAAGGGAAACTCAGGAAACACGAAAGGATGAGGCATTCTAGATTTCTGAAAGATGTAGGTATGTGGTACCTGATCGATGGCTTGTCGCACTTCTAGGCGCACTCAATCTCCATTTAAGTTGCCATCGTTTGGACACTTGATGAGTGCTACCTAACTACATGCGGTTGTCTAAATTGGGCCCTTGAGTACGTGTGTGTGTTCACTGCAACGTGACTTTGCGCCTAAGACGACAATTTTGCGCACCGTGTGCTGCCTATACAACAGAGTCGTAGATTCCATACTGAAGCTGGAAAACCAAATTAGCTCTGTAGGTACTATCTTAATACCCTTACATTACACCCTTTACTGATTTTTAAACGTAGCCTAGATCACTTAAGATCACCGCCGAAAAACCACAAGGCCAAATTATTCTGCAGATTTGCCAGGAATTGTCATGTTTTGAACTATGGTGAAATTGTCGTACCTACATGTCTAAACACATATCAAAAAGTGCTATACTAGGAAACACCAACACAGATTTGTGCTGCTTTTCTAGTTTTGGCTTTTCGGTTAAATGTCGAGCAAGCTGGCATCTGCTTTATTCAGTACGTCCATTAAAAGCGTGAAATTATGGTAGCAAAAAATAAACCGGCCCAGAAAATATCGCTGTGTGAGTCATGTTGTAGCCACATGTTTAGTGCGCGATTGGTTTCAGTGCCAAGATCGCGACCTCTTTGGTCAACTTAGGACCATTTCACCAGGTTATGTGAATTTGAAAAGCCAAAAAGTATGGAAAATCTAAAGGTCTAAACAATGGATTACTGAGCCTCTGAACGTGCAATGTATACAAGAAAATGGACCGTCAGACCAGAGCGAGATAAAGGGCAGCAGAAAAGACGGGACAGACTACGAAAAGGCTGGAAACACCCTTCTTTCAAAACGGAAATCAGTTTACATCGGATCCGACAATGTCCTTATGATCGCCCCTGTTGTAACTGTCCCTTTCAGATCAGTTGGCTCAAACCCTTGTTCTATTCAAGTCGGGTGAAATTATCACCAAAAAGGGTCTGGTTAGGTAAGCTGATCGCTATGAAAGTCCCGATCGCTTACGTGATGTCGGCAGCACTTCTGACAAGTCGAAAGTGCAGTTAGGTAACTGCAGACCTTTCTAAGATTGCCTTCCAGTCTCGCTCGTTATGGCTTTCGTAAGTTTATTTGCTCCCAGGTAGTATCGGAGCTCTACGCCTACGGTGGTGCCAGGAATGGAGTTTCGGTGTCGAGAACAGTTACAGAACTTGCACTTGATTTTCGACACATCGTATCTTCTGTGGGCAAATGATCATGCACCATTAGCTTGTCATGAGACTAATGGAACCACCTTTCATTTTTTACGTTCATTCGCCATGGTTCTTATGCACCCACAATATGTTATATTGAACTCAGAAAGTAGGGCCTACTAGTGTAACGGTGTATACTACAGATGAAGCGTGCAAATAGTCTATTGTTCGGTGTCCAGGCTCCACCCCTTATCTGACGGAAGGTAAAGGTTATTATGAAATTATGGGATCGTTATGAAGCTTTCGTTTATAATTGTTTAATAGTCAGAGGACGTCCATAAAAGTTCAAGAGGACGCTTGGGAATGTTCACTTTAAAAAAACTGTGCAGATGAGATATTTACTTTCGTGTTTATATGTGTGTTTCGTGTTCGTGTTTTTATGGTTCGTGCTTATACCCGCTTGGTTCGTGTTTTCTAATAAATAACTTCCCAGCGAAGGGCTTTTTCCTTTCACTAGTGGAGCCATCCGCTGTTTGCAACAAGAACCTTCTGGCACATTTATTGCAGATATATCTAAGTGATCTGAAATAATGGTTCGTGTGTGTGCATTAGCTGCGACAGTGAATTTATGCCAATAGACATAATGTGTAACTTTTGATGCCTTGCTAACATATTTAGGAGGCCGCAAAAGACTGAGCGTAAAGTTTCCCATCATATGTCATTTAGCACCTTATGGCAACTGATTAAGGACGATGAGAAAACACTTGAACGCATGCACATACAATGTTCATTACTGTTTGAACCACAGTTACTTCTGTAACACTGGATCAACCCGTGTACGATTGTGTTTACACTGGCAAAATGAATCCTGCAGCCTAGATACAGTGGTGGAGATTTGCAAGTCCAAAGTATCCAAAAGTCGTCACCAAACTCATGGTCAGTCTATAGTCTACCAACTGATGAATCAACGGGTCAATAACCACTGGTGGGTTGAGTCCCAAGGTCTCTAGCCATGGAGGTGCTAATTGTCGACCAAACTCAATCTACGAGTTAGTGCCCTCACACTTCGTTGCCAGGTCATAGGCTGTCCACCTCTCGGTCACTCCCAATCGCAGCACGGTTGGGCAAAAATGGCTCTATGAGGTCCTCTGACAAGCGTAGTAAATATTTTAACCAGCGCATCTTATGGAGTATGAGTAATTCATCTATCACGGGGGAGTTCCTTCTTCCAAGACTATCCGGCGTACTTCAGCATTACTACCAACCAGACCTGACCAATGCTTCGAAGACACCGATGGTCAAACACTCACAGCTTACGTATGTCAACAGCACGTAGAGGCCAAGTTTCTGATCTATAAAGCAGTATGGATGGCACCGCCGCAGTACAAACTCTGCCCTTGACGGACAAACTCACGTCAGGTCGGCGCCATAGGTGTCGGAGGTTGGCAAAAACTGCCCTGACCATCCCGATTCGAGGAGTAATCTTATCTCCAGCCAGTCCACCGGAACTCACAAAACTGTCCAGATAAACAAATTTACCTACCACGTCGATTGGCTCGTCTGCAAGCCTAAGGTTTGGGTTTGATCCAACCCAGTCTTGCAGCAGCACTTTACATTTGCAGGTGTGAAGCGCATGCCAAACCGTGCGGCAGAGTTATCTAGGTTATTTAAAATGGTTTGCATTGTTTGAAGGATCTGAACCAAGGAGAGCAATATCGCCCGCATACTCAATATCTGTGAGCGAACGTCCCGGGTGCATTTCGATCCCCGAGGTTTCAAAGGCCGGTAGATAAATTTCAAGCAGCAGATCACTAACAAATTTGGGGAGGAACTGCGAGAGGGGGCTGCCTTGTCTTACACCGCTGAAAGTAACAAAATCGGGTGGAAGCTGATTGTTTTCTTCTGCGCACTCACAGGAGTTCACATACAGTAATCCCATTGGGGGGTATAAATTTAGAAGAGGCACCTCTGATCACCAAATCCCGCTAAAGTTTCTGATAATCAACAGAGTCAAAAGCAGCCTTTAGATCAAGAAAAACAACAATTGTTGAACGTTTGAAGGAGTGGGACCGCTCGACAACCTGTCTCAAGGCAAAGACATGGTTGATGCATCCTCAGCTAGGGCGAAACCCAACTTGACACTCACGAGCTTCTTGCTCCCGATAAGCGACCAGCCTGCGCAAACGAATACCAGAGAGCACCTTAAATGCCACGATGAGTTTTGCATGACCTGCTCGTGCCGTTTTTGAAGATTGGGGTCACAGTCGAAAATCTGCCGTAGAATTCTGTTCCCGTTCCAAATATTCCGTACTAGGGACGTCAGACTGTTCATCAGGGCTCCACCACCTTCTTTGAAATGTGGAATGCAGACCATGCAGTGTTAATTTTGTCGAGTCGGATGGCTTAGATAGACAGTTGTAAAAGCTGATGACATAGCTTTCTTAACTCGCATCCGTTCAGTCTTCAACAAAATTTCGTCATCAGCATGACTGCGTTTTCAGTAACTTCCAAGCCAAATCAGCTTGACCGGCTACTGAAATTGTCGAAGTTGATGAACGGGGTTGCTCTGCTTCGACACACGTACCACTAACGGAAAGCGAAGTGATAACTGGGTCCACCAATGACACGATCGGCATCAAATCGCTTACCTCAGATGGAACGACAATCATTCGTTGAAGCTCTCCATCCGTAACTGATGGCAACCAGATCCAAGTGATCCAGGTGATCGTTTGTGCTGAAACTTTGTACTGGCCAGGAACAGACGATGTCCTGCATACGGTTGCCTGTTATCCTTTGAGTGAACATCGACACTATGTAACTGTGCTTCTTCAGGGATTGCGCGTCCATAATTGTAGTCTGCGGGGGCGTACGCTGATACGAAAAATAAACTCTTTTTATCGTATCGACCTGCAGTGATCTTGATTGAACCAGACAACCGCACAGCACAAAGACGGCTGTTTACTGGGATTCAGTCCAGTAAAGCGCTTTCAGTCTCGGGGCTGAGTGCGTTTCCTACACCGTAGATATCACAAACCATAGCGTCAAGATCACCAGATACCTGAAAGAGAGGTGTGAAACGTTGGAAATCGTCCTAAGCGGCTTGAGAGACATGACCGTAGTGGCTTAGGGAACACAACATACATCGACAGACAGGAGAAGCAAGAGATGCCTGTTGCCCGGTTTGATGTAGAGTACGGACACTGAAGACGGCAAAGTGGATCAGATCCACTGAGTTCAATAGGGGACTATTTTTTTTTGTTGCGCGATAGTTTAGGTACGGAACAATAGTGGGGAGACTGGCAGATGGGTTAAACACAGATCATCAACCGACACGTGGGAAGGAGTGGCAAGGTGAATGGTACTACCAGGTTGTCCGGGCTGAAGTAGGGGATTTCGTTGAGGTACCTTGCCTTGAACCTTGGAATAAAAAACTCGGACCTATAAACAGTGGGAGAATGTAGGGGTTTGTTAGGGGAGCCTTCCCTAGCCTCTGACTCAAAGGTGCGGACCACGAGGAGGCAGTTGTTAGGGTTGAGGCACTTTTCCTGCAGCCAATGACTCAGCAAACTGACCCACTCGGTTGCAGGATTCTGGCTAGGCCCGAGGGCGCAGGAAGTAACGCATAACTCTCTGACTCATCAAGCCGCTTCACATAACAGGTATCCTCTCAGCAGGATCAGACTCTCGGGTCTTAAAAGGATGTCAACCATACTGAATAATGGGCCGGTGGTCACCGTTAGGCGATCGAAGTGCGCAGATTTTAGGGGCGTCCTTTTCTCTCCCGTAGTTTCTCGGAAGAAATCAGCAGCACTATTTTCATGAGTATGAATATGATAGACGTCTGAACGGAACACCTTACCGCCTTCACACTCCCATCGCAGGAGATGGTACAACTTAACTTCTGGCTAGAAACACGACTTCAAGCAGAAAGAGGACTCACTAGTCTTAGTTGGGCTACTCACCGCTGACCTTTCTGACATGGTTGAAACTTAGGGAATCCAGTGAAGATTGATCAGACGGTAGTCGATCTGTTCGCCGAGCTTGGCAATTGGCTTGCAAACATTTCGACCCCAGTTGAGGAGACATCGTCAGAGCGCAGTTGAGTAGGTGCTTTCTTCGTGCCTAGCTGCGTTTAAACAGTTTTTGAAGAGTATCTAATAACCTATAATGTGATTGGCTAATTATTAGATACCTTGTAGTATTATTTGCACTGCGTTGTGGTCTGCATGTCTTGTATTCCATTGATTTGTTGGATGGATGTTTTGCGGTGTTTCAGGTCTGTTTTTGATTGGCCCGTTCCAGGATTGCGTCGCAGTGTGGCTTTCCTTCCTTGAATTTTGTTGGTTGTGATGGCGATTTCTACTTTTCGTAGTTTCCTTACATCAGTCTGTTCTGGTCCGTTCTTAGTTCGTCCCGTAGTCTGATTAGCTGCTTGTACTTCCGCGTTTAATGTACGTTTTTCTTCTCGTATTGGCCAATTTGGCTGTAGTTGGATGGTCAATTTGTTGAGTTGATCTTTAGCCCTTTTCGATTTGTCGGTTCGACTGTAGTCCGGGAAAGTGGATTGCTCTCCTCGATTTTTTTGTTTGCTTTAGTTTGTCCGCCTCTGTGTTCTGTAGTTCCGTAGTTATTTCGCTTGCAGTAAACACACCCGAGCTACATATATTTCAACACATTGACAACATATTCCGGAACTGAGTTCCGGCCAGCATAGCCCGGCTAATCACTGGAGCACAGAACCCCGAGTTGCACGATAAGCTGACGGCTTCCGGTCGTGGAACTAAGGTCACAGATGATCAATAATATCCTTGCTGTCAATGAGGTTGCTATAGTATCCCAAACATGTGTGATTCCCACAAACCTCCGAAAGAACATCAAAGCGTGTTTTCCAACAAGCCATCTGAAGGATCAACTTTATGAGTAATTTCAACTGAAGCCGAATTGGCCGTTGGTTTTCAAAATCTCGGTATATCACCCTGCATCATCTAAAATGATTAGGGAGTAGTTGGACTTCGCTCACCCAATACATCTACTCGAAGATCCAGTCGGATTACGTATAAGATGGGACACCACCTTTATGAGACAAAGCCGCACAGTTGGTTAAAATCCATCCGCTTTGATTTTTCAAGGTCAGATCTATTACCACCAAAAACATGTGTACTATCGTCATTTTATTGTTCTCGTTTTCTCTCAGCGGAGCAAGACAACAGCAGCTGGTCCTACAAGAAAATGACCGATTTCTATTGGGATACTAGATGCTCAGCCCCATCAGCTGTAGCATTCTTTGGATCACTGGACCGATGGCTGAAACCTGGCACCTATAGTGCTACACAGTGCGTACATCTGCGAAATCCTAAGAGATGGAAAGCACAGAATTTGAGTTTCCTCCCTGATTGACCTCCCCAGCAACGCTGATCCCTGGCCGTAATGGGAGGCCAACTTCGGACTGCATGATTCCACTGCTTTTCAAGGCACGCCCCGGGAGTGCCATCAATTTCGAAATGTCAAATGGATTAATTCCAAACTACTTGCTATACCTCAGTAGATGAACGAGTATCGGCCGACGTGATGCTGTCCATCCGGACTCACGCCAGCTTTTTGCACTGAGGTAATTCATTGCAACGACATTGTGAGTGTTCATTTGCTTTCTACTGAAATTTTTGGACATTGTGTGAATAGCGCACCTTCATAGATGATGAAGGGCTGTGATCGTTGCACATCTGCGTTCGAATTGGGTTTGTTCCTCGATTAAAGTTTGAAGTCATGTATGTTTTCATGTATCTGCTGCTAAGTGTACACTCTATTCTCTTAGTGAGATTGTTGTTGGTTGTTGTGATCTATTACGATCTCTCGATATATGGAGGCCCTAAGTTTCCGCGTACAACTACTTTGTCGCCCATTGATTACAACGCTCTGTTAGTGTTGTGGCTGTCTGTTGAACAATGAAGGCTACCTTGTCGTGGTTTAGTGAAACAGAAGGTGAGCCCAAACGAATTTGCAGCTAAATATAAAACCTTCTCTTGATAAGAACCGATCAATAGGAAAAATTAATATGTGCCATCGCCGTGCTTTCCAGCCATATTTGCCAAAAGCTGCCTTGTAAACTATAGCAACTATAACATTGATATACGTGCACGATCGCGTGTATAATTCAGCGCTAAAGTAAAACATGTGTGAAACGGAACTCAGTAGTCTACACCCTAAATACTGCTAGTCGTGGGTGCGAGCCGTTGGACCACATCTGCAGTCTTTAGTTTCATCGGGTTAGGCGTTTGGGTCTCCGGGAAATCGAACTGATTTCCTCACGCTTGAGGTGGTCGCAGCTGCTTTTAATTAATTTAAAGAAAGCTGGTGCAACTTATAATAATCGGCTGACCGTTTGAGAGGACAGAACAATCGTTACCAAGTTGCCCTGCTTCATTACCGTCTAGTCGCAATATGAGTTTTCTTGTGGTAGACTCGACGAAGAGCAGGTGGCTCGCAATTGACCAAGGCTTGCATGTAACTCACCGTTCATTTCAACTACAAGGTTGCTGGAAAAGAACTGGGCGAAATGAGTCGAATCCAATGTTGAGTAAAACGGTCCTTGATAGGTGAAAATCATTCCGTCAATCAAAAACAAACCCAAAATTGAACAACATCATCCGCTGGAAGAGAACCGACATACACCTTGAGTTCACCACTACCACTGCCGTACACCTCAAAAATAGTTAATCCCTCAGAATTAGTGACAAAGCTTCCTCAAGCCTGTGATCCCCGAGCACCGAATTTCGATATTCATGACCGAAATTCCGATAAGGTGATGCATAACGCCGTAAAGGGAAATAGACAAATGCCTGAAACCACACAAGCAACAAGGACGATTTTCGACCATAAGCTGATCAATCGGCAGCCCAAAATCGTTCAGATTTTCAAATATGCGCCTGTCGTGGATAGAAGGACTGAAGTGGACACCCTAAGCGTTCGACTAGTTCCAAAGCAGTATAGTTGATGTGGCTTTATATTGTTGAAGCGTAAGAGACGTGGCACGGTTTCGATGAGTATGTGTTAGCCGGAACCCCGCGCCCAAACCGCTGGCAGTAAGGTGGTGCGACAGCCAAGAAGCCTGGCCTGCACGGGACTGGCCGGAAGATCGGGCCGCTTGCAGGTCCAGCATCAAAGCGAACTCTGACCGAAAGTGTGGGCGCAACAGCCAATGATGATTCAGAGTTCGCCGAATGCCGGTTGCCAATGGAGCGTCCAGAAGGCGTCGGAATCTCCAGAATATTGTCGCCTCATAAACTTTAAATACGACTCAGTGTACATGCGTTGTTGACCTGGTTTTGGATGTTTAATATACGCTGTGCACCTTTGGCGGTTTTTTTACCGAGAACGCTAACTTGGAAGGTTCAGAGGGAGAACTGAGCTGAGACACTCCAGTTATTACATTATGCCTGCCTTAACAGAGAGGAAGACAACGAAAACAAATTCATTCGGCATTATCGAACTGCACCTGCCGATTTTCTGGATTTTCTCCTACCCTATTGGTGCGCAACTCTCGTCTACATGGCTGTGGGTCGAAATATGTGTAAGTTACTCGCTTTACATATGTTCGCCATAACACAGCTTGCTTCGCCGACATACCCAGATGGATGTGTGCACACAACAGACAAAGCAGACTTTTTATGATTTTAACAGGGCATTCGAACCAGGTCAAACTGCAACTACGAGTCGCTTCTTTTAATAGAACCAAGATGCAAGGCTTAAACGGCCCAAAAAGTGGAATCCCAAATGGGCAAAGCATTTTTCACAGATCTTACTGGTAAATACTTATCTTCAGGTACCTCAGTTTCTTCATTTTCGCTTTTAATATAAGAGTAAACATGAAAACTTGCAAAAATCAAGCGGATTAAGGAATTCGTGGAATGTTTCCGGGCAATTCCAGGAACCTATTAGTTTTTTGTACTTATTATGTCACCTCTTACATTGCATTAGCCCAGATTTATGATAAACAGTGAGGAAAGATTCCCACGTTGATTGAGTCATACGTTGATTATGCTGAGATGATGTGCTCGTCATAATCAGGTTGCAAGGGAACTCGCAAAGCATCTCCATCGCCTGGGATACACCGTCTTCGAGGAGTTGAGAGCACCTACTTCGACGTCCTTCATCAAGCCTGACCTAATCGCTGTTCGGGAGCGCCGAGCAACTGTGATAGACGTTAACATAGTCTCGGATGGGCGCGGAGTGACTGTGTGGAATGAGAAAAAGCAGAAGTATGGTGCTGATGAATATTCCCTCGCCATAATCTCAGCCCTACGCGCAATTGGTTGTGATGTCGACTTCTTGGTCCACCAACCGATGATCATCTCTTATCGAGGTATCTGCTTTCCTCAATCCATCAAGGCTGTTATTGGACTGGGACTTCCTAAGTTCACAGTCAGTGACTTGTGTTTGCTTGCCATTGTGGGCTCCCTGCTTACTTACGACACTTTTATGCGTGGTACATGGCGTTGAGTGCACATTCTTGCCATTGAATCTCACACCAGACTCAGTATGACGGACACTGTGTGCCTGATGTGCGAGTCTTGACTGTGCTAGCGCTTACCGCGCCTTGAAGAGCATTCAGCATCGTTTGTCCTTTCTTCAGCTGTTGATCTTTACACGCGTGTTTCCATACCAAAATTCTTACATACGTTGGGATTCATCTTATCTGACTGGAACTGTTGGTGGTCTGACTTCGAAAGAGACGTTACTCTCTTTTACCTCATATTCTCTTGTAACCCTTTCACATTCATCGCTTCCATTTACTTTTTATGTCTGTGAACATGCTCTTCAAAAATAGAATATAAATATTGATTATGCTGAGATGAGGACAGCTACCTATACTGCTTCAACTTCGCCTTACAGAATTCGACTTGACGGCTCAAGTACTATGCAACACACGCTATTTCCTCTATGCGGAGTCCTGTTCAGACACGAAGTGAAATACGGGCGCAATGGTCGCAGTAGGGTGGACTGTCCCCCGGCATTCTAGTGCTGGACATAAGTTCTCATTGTCAGCATACAAGGATGACTGGAACCGATCGACCGAACTTTCACTCGCCACTTTTGGGGACATTTTCTCAAACTGATGGTGTTATAAACACTAACTATATAGGAATAGGGAGGCACACGGCAGAAACCTTGTTACCGTTGGATTTTCCTCATTCCTCTCCAACTATTGCGTCACTATAGTGATTGTCCGATGACTTCGCGGAGTTAATAATTAGCATATCAAATTCCGGTCGGAATATCCTGGATGGCGATTATACTTGACAGCAGTCCGTCGCATTAATGCTAGTTTTTCATTGTGCTCTTACGGCTGCGGACCGCGACGCATAAGGAGGGACTTTTGCATCAAACTGCAAACATTTTTTATTCCGAAACATATTGCTACTTCCTATCTGTCGTACGATGTCAAAGATATCATTGTTAGAATACCGTCAGCGATCAAAAACGAACAGAATTATTCTAGCCATTTCCTTCCTTTCCGGTCAGTTAGTTTATTGACTACCCGAGATTTTATTGTTCGGAACTTACCATTAAATCTATTCCAGCTGATTTATCAAAATATCTAAGCCTTTGTGTAATGACCATGTAGCTTTTACCTGATGAGACATGCTAAGGACAAATTAGGAGAGTTGTGTGGAGAGTTCTATTGGGCCCGTCATGGTAGGACTACGTGCAAACCAGGTGGAGCATAAACTAATCAAAAGGATTCACGAATTCCTGGTCTGTGGCACCATATAAATGACATCTTTGTCGTATGCACAGATCCTGATGAGCTCACAAGTTAAGACGCGAACTTACTTATCGGAAGGTCCACGGTTCGAACGCAAACCCAGCATCTCAACTGCTCCTGTGTAGGCTCGGGCGACCTGATAGTACATCAGTACTTGTGTTTCCTTCGAGGGAGCATAATACCTAGGTGCCGGAAGGGTGCACGATTATCTTCATTCTCTTTGCAGATCCTGATCAGATACGTGAACTCCATAAACGACCCCATAGTGCCAACAGTCATTTAACCCTTAAGCAATGTTGGAGATAACGCTGGCTGATTATTGCTAGAGCCTCTACAACTCTTCATAAAATACTAAACAACAACTAAATAAAACGGAAAACAAGCACTGCTACTCTGCCTATCTTTGTTGCTCGCTATACATTACATAAAACATAAACAATAATCAGTACTGTGAAACCTTGAAGCCAACAACAAGTCCATGGTTGATTGATAAAAGTCACGAAAATGTCAAATCAACTGGTTGAGCCAAATTCGAATCACTGAAAATATCGTGTCCGATAAACAAAAGACGAACACTATTAAAATGTACATCAATGTGATCCACAAATAACTTTCCGCGCTTGCCGCAAGCACTATTGGTTTTACCGTGCGTTGTAGAAGAACAACCCTGTCGCCTTTCCGCTCGCTTCACTGTACTAACTCCTGAAGTTTGTCCTTCATTTTCTGTGTTCGATAGACTCGGATTATGGTGTTTTGAGTGAGATATGAGGGTTGAGAGTAAAATTTCTTATGGATCAGTCCGAAATGCAATCAAACAGAGATACTTGGAAGCACACAGTGGAGCCAGAGTACAAACAAGGTTCAAGTGGGCACTGTTAGCTTTTTATAAAAGGCACTTAAAACAAATTAAACGAAGGTGAATAAGCGGTTGGTATGATGCAAAACATAGTCTCCCGGATGAATTCCACGTTTAGGTGGTTGGTAGGCATCACCACAAAAACCTGGGATTTTCACGCTGGGCGATATAATCCGCCAGGTTGAACACCGCGACTTCCGATTCATTCACTAACAAAACAGAGATAACAGGTGTAAAAAATGGGTGAATCTGAAGATCCAAATTACTCACGCTTATCTGCCATTTAATCGTGCAAAAGCAGGTCAGATATGCCACTGGGTAGGCCACACGGATTGTGTTTAATAAACGACATCATTTGGCGTCATACAACCCAATGCTAGACAGTAGCATGACAAGACCGTCGGGTCAGTAATGCTCGGCTCCATTCGGTTTGTGGCGAGATACGCTGAAGAAAAATAAGCAGGTGGTAGTGGGATATTTTGGCACGCCCGTACTGTCCAAATTTTCCTCAAAAAGCGATAAATGGTCGTAGATCCATGGGCAAGCGACTCAAGAAATCGCTCCCGGAAAATCTCACTCTCAGGGGACGCCACAAAGAACATACGGTTAGCAGTGTAGAACAATTAACGACCGAAGGAAATACGCTTCTCGAAATCATCTTAACCTGGGACATTCCTCACTTAAGCAGCGCATCGGAAAATTGTGAGGACGGCGCCATACTGTTTCGTTGGCGAGAGGCAATATTAATCGACCCGTAAATCATCACGTTTTCAAAAGTAAAAAATTCCCTCAAAAACAGGTGAGCACTTTAATGTTGATGAATTCACTACCTCAGTGCCACACAATGGTCGGATGGCGGCAATGACTTCGGCGAAGATGGGTTTTTCGGTTCATTGACCACGAAAAATTCGTAGTCCTTGCACATTTTGCTTAAAAATAGATGCTTCATCTGCAACAATAATCATTGGAAACAGACCGCAATTTTCGGTTTTAACAACCAAAATTCATCTGCACCTCACGTTTATAATATTCTTCAAATGAACCTGCACAAAGGCCTTCTTACGGTTGGGACGATAATCAAGAGATCGAAGTATCTTCCTGTACGTGACACTGTTAATGGAATCAGTGAACAACCCATTATGGGGTTCATCAGGTAGGCCTAGTCCCCAAATCCTAACCAACCTCACTAATGGAATTTCAGGATGGGTCTCCCGTTAACACCAAGTTAATTTGCAAACAACTGTCTGCCGCAACATATGTACAATTCGGTATCCAAGTAAGAGAACAGACGGATGGAAATTTGGGGACTAGACCCACCCGATGAGTCCCAGAAAGGATGAAAACGAAAGTGGACTGTCCAAATTTTTCATTGACCTTATAAGTAGTATTGAGATCACATTTTTGTGTCTTTCTAGTGGTTACTCGAAAACGCAACGTAGGTAGAGCGTGGTTAAATGGCGATGAAATAACCAGGAAATAAGGATGAGATCATGGGGATTTCATGTTTAGATAATCACAAGATGCGCTCAATCAACCCTGAATTGTGAGTAGAATAGGATTGCATTACTGTCAAATAACGCACAATATGATCATTTTGTGGAGTTGGTCACTCAAAGCATTCATGACATGACAGCAGTTGCTACATGTTTCCGCGCTACGTAACCACCAACTAACCATGAAATAGTGTTTGTTTTTACCACATATGCTGCAACGGTGGACTTTCGCCATACTAATGGCACGTCGCTCGCCAGAGCATCTTCCCCGGGTAGGAGTTACGGAAAAAGGAAAACTAAAATGCATTGGATACTCCTGCGACAGTTCCAGGACCAGCTAAAAAGTCACGCCGGAATTGGGTAAACCTTCCACCCATCATATGATATACTAAAGCACAAAAATGGCTTCCGGCATGCTAGTTCAGTCGTTGGTGAACTCTTGAGGTTTTGTAGTATTCGCTTGATACTAAGTAGTTTGAATGCGGAGCTGCTATTCATAATTCCTCATTAAACCACGTAATTTAGATGAGTATCTTCCGGGGCATAGGTTTGCAGTGTATGTCTGTCGCCGTTTGGATTGTTTAAACTGACCAGAGCGTCTGGATTTTAACCGTAAGGCGTAAAGCCAACATTCGATTGAGAGTTTATTAAATTGCTGTTCGTGATATGCCACCAGAAGTTAAACAAAGTTACTGCGAGTAGGTCGCTTAACGCGATGTACTCATTCCCAACACAATCATCAACAAGTGAATAACGAGTCGACTTTGAAAATAAAAGTGTTCGTCATTATTGTAATCACAACCGGTACTATTCTTCATGGGTTTAAAATTTTACATACGAACATCGTTTTATTCGAAGTGATTATCACAAATTTCCATATGTCCACTTTTTTCATATTTCCATATGTTAGCTCTACTTGGAATTTCGGAGTGCCAAAATCGTCTGAAAGGCTTACCGAACGACTTCATTTGATGCCCGCTTGGTTGATTTATACCTCAAAAATGTCTATGAACTATGTAGCTCTGTGGATTTTTACACGGCTTTTCAACTTACCAATACCCAGAGAGCTGAGAGTTTGGTTCGATCGTTGCACTGGTTCCGTTTTTAGATCGATCAGCAAGTTTTCAGACTGTGTGGGAATCACTGTTTTGATCAATAAGCAAATTGGCGAACCTTGGCTTTATGGGCCTGGTGACGAACTTTCAATGCATCTGGGACAATGGGAGCAGACAAGAACAGCCAATTCAACAAGTCCTCAATGAAGAAAGTGTGATTTCGTGAAAAACGTAGCCCATTATACCCAACAGTGACATACTTCGATCGTCGGCAATTCACTTATCGCCCTCCTGCAAGAGTAAAGTGCTCAACCGATAAACTGGGTCTTCGATCCATTGGTAATTCGGCTGGTTGTGAGACGGGTGACTGTAGTGTGACATATTTATCAATACCGTTTTCGTCGGAAAAGTGAGCATCGGCTCTGGCAGTGGACTGGACAATGCTTTGGCCCATCAACTAGTACACCAGAGCTTGATCCTTTGTAAGCCCTCCCAGTAGAAGAGTCAACCCTATCTCGCAGACTTCTTTACAGTTCTTTCGGGAATAAAAAACCAAAGTAGTTGGACCTCATTGTTCCGGCTAATCTACACACCATCTCTGTTCAACTCAAAGGGACTGACGAACATGTGTACGATACGCAGGTACTGGTTTGCAATAAACTAAACAATTACTGCAATTATGACACCATACAGCTCCACTCATACTATCACGTAAAATCAAAGGTGCCCGGTACGATTAGTGGGGCATTGGAGTATAAATTCTGGTTGGCCGTGAATTATAACAAGAATCCAGTTCGAGCATATGATATCTCAGACTTAGATGTGTACCATGTTATTTGCAGTACAGATTACAACATAATGTCTTGACCTCTGGAGGAACGGAGCGCTTGCCAGTAGAGAATAATTCATTTCTTGTCTTGGGGTCGAGGCCATGGGGCTTTAGCTCAAGATGCTCTAGTATACAGCTGACAGTTTTTCTCCATAACGATCTCTTTGTAGAAACTTAGGCTTTCATCCGCAGTGAATTAAATGCTCGTGGTTCCTGTCAATCATTAGGTGTTCGTACAATGTGGATTTCATCGCCAAGTTCTTCAAATCCA
The DNA here is from genome assembly GCA_004794785.1 of Opisthorchis felineus. Taxonomy (NCBI): domain Eukaryota; kingdom Metazoa; phylum Platyhelminthes; class Trematoda; order Opisthorchiida; family Opisthorchiidae; genus Opisthorchis; species Opisthorchis felineus. The sequence continues at coordinate 57,293 of SJOL01009329.1, read as the reverse complement.
TTAGCATTCAAGGCAGTATCTATGCTTTCCTGACTCTAAAGATGCTACTAACCTGGGAGGAACACCTTATTACCATCACACCGCTATCGAAGCAAACAGTACAACTTCTCCTCCAGCCTTCCCCTCCATAGCATTTTTCGCAGTGGAGGCCAGCATTTTCAGTTATGGTATGGCGAGGCTTTATATGACACTAATCTCGTAAGGTCATAATGAACGCTCGAATTTCATCAGGTCTCCCACGCAACAAGAACCAATGGATGGGTCTAGTTTTATACAGAAATGTGGCAGGGTCCGTGGACATTGAAGGACACCGTATATTGCCTAAAGATGATGGAACTGTAAAAGCAGGTATGCAAGCAGAGTCTCGCAGATCCGCTGTGCATGACGGACAAGATATCACATTAAGCGCAAAATCTGGCAGTCAGAAACCTACCGAATGAGAAAGTTTTGAAAGGAGGAGGTACTGCAGACGATCCGTGAATCACTGTTAGTAAAGAAAGAGGTTTACCTGGAAACAGATATCTGAAAACAAACCTTTTTCAATCAGGTCAAACAATTCTGAGACAGTTGCGTTGGGACTGATGTGAGGAAGTATCAGATAGCAAGTTGTCCGGAATTCAAATGAGCGAATAAGCGTCACTGGAATATTGATAGTAATATCCATTTTAATTCCATAAAAATTGCACGAAGATAGTGCTCGTGGGTTAAAGTCAGTGCTAGTGAGAAGAAAAATGGTTTAATTAAAGTGGTATCATAAAGACATGGGCAATTCCGTAATAAAGAGACTGGGTACCCTTCATACGAAGGCTCGGCAGGTCGTACTATGAAAATGTTGACGCCTCGTAAGTCATATATAATTTTATGTCAAGTAAAACGTTTTACCAATCTTTCAGTTAGCACGCATATGATAAGACGAACAGACTACAAGAAAGCCAATAAGAGTCGAATTCCGCGTACAGGTCAGGGGTTGGTGACACTTGTCCTTGGGTAGGTCTGCCCCACCCAACTGCGCACTGATGATGTCCCCTCGTTTGCTGACGAAACGTTTGCAGGTTAATTGCCAGGCTCGGCGAACAGACTAACAACCACCTGATTAACAATGAGGTCAGATCCAAAAAGGCCAGTGTCGTCTGCATACTCGATATACTTGAGCGAACATCCCGATCTCATAGACAACCGGGCCTCGGAATGAGTCAGCCTTCCATAGTCGAATCGATATGGAGTTGGAGAGGAAAGGGAATAGAGAACAGCCTTGTCTAACAACGCTCGATTTAGTGAACTCAGGCGAGGACTTGCCGAAGACCTTCCCAGGTCCACGGGAGTTGGCGTACTGAGCCTTAAGGCGATCCAAGAATTCATGGAGGACATCTTTGCTCTATGGCCACTGCCTTAGTTCCCGACGAAGCACAGAGTAAAAGGCAGCTTTCAATTCAAGTTGCTGGAAGCAGTGTGGCTGCTCCAGAATATGTGATCGGTCAATGCTCTTGAACCTGGCTTGATTTCCAAGGATCTGCCTATGTGTTCAATCAACCTTCGAAGGATGAGGGCAGAGAGCACCATGGATGCCACAACTACCATACTAATGCCGGGATGGTTTTCATACAGCGCTCGTGCAACATTATTGAAGATAGGGATGATTGCTGGTGTGCTCTATTCTACAAGCGTTTCCTTTTCACTCCACATAGCACCAGAGTTTTCTTCAGTGGGTAACCAGAGAATCTACACCATCTTTAAAGATGGCTGGATACCTCCTGTCCTAGTGCCTTCTCACGCATTTCCCAGACGTTGTAGAGGAAGGTCTGGAACAATAAAAACTTCGAAAATTCTGCTTAGTGCACATACAGTTATTCTTAAGTCATGTGAATCATTCAGTATGCTGCAGTCTGAAACCCGTACCATCAAAGTGAATCTGGGTCAAGTTCATGGTGAAGTCCTGAAACTATTATCTCGTTCGATAGAAAACCACACAAACGAACACATCTACGGAATAAAAGCTGATCCAAGAGAAGGCCAGTGTATTATTTGAGTTTACGAAAGTACACCCGAGTATGACAATACTTATAAGGCCGGTGCAGTCTCTTTTAAGTAGTGTCGTACAGAGTTAAGTACTTCAATATACTGAATGTCTTTCGAATTGAAATGTATGGCGGTCTTTGTGCAATACAATCAGTTTAAAAGGGGTTTGGTCGATATTGGTTTCGATCTACTGTTAACACTTTCCGCAAATGGTGGGTAGATTATTAGATGCAAAATCTTTCTGACTTGAACAACTTCACGATACACGGAGAGCCGGCTGTTGTCGTTCCTCCGAAAAATTTCCAGAGACATCTTATATTTTTTCCGCGACTCATCTTAGATCTTGATCAGAGAGGCCTATTTTGAAAACGAACGCTTGATTGTCCATTTGTTTCAGAGGAAGAAAAAATGGCGCCAGGGTGCAAAGACGGCGAGTATCCACGTAAGGAGGTAACGTCAATTGGAAATAAAGATGTTCTTATTCAACCAAGCTACTAATACACCTCGAAGTCGACCTTTTATGTTATGTTAAGTCTAGAGGCATGTCATTGTCGTTATTTTTGAAGGATGACTTCCTGGCTGTTTCATGACGGTAGTCAAGGGGTAGTGTGGAGCAACGGGTCTACCGTATGAATCTCCAATGGTCCCGGACAGTACACATCTGGGTAAAATTGACCCGAATGTGACTCTTTTTCTTGCCACCAAACATTTCCTTCAACCCATTGACCGAGGCGTCATAGGACCTTTCAAAGAAGAGGAGGCATGAATATCCGCAGGTTTCTGAGAGCCACCGGTGCGTCTTGGACCGAAGTTCCCCGAACAGCAATGAATGGCGCATTGACAAGCTACGAGTTCATTATGTTTACGAATCTGTTAAAGATGTTTCGAATAACTTAGTGTCCCATATTGCTGATTTTTGGAGAGCTTGGAGAAGATCAAAACGAGCTCATTGAGACCGATAAGCAGGTCTAGGTTCAAGTGACCATTGTTAACGTAGTCACAACACACCGTTTCTCCTCGGGCTATTTCCAGCCTCACTTCGCGTATTCTAAAATATCAAATAAAAAATCGCCACCACATTACGCCGTCTCACATAACCTTGAGACGACTCCCCCGTCGTGAAGTAACAGCGAGAAAATTGTTAAAAGCATATCAAATGATTATTTTTATAGAAGAGGAAATACATACATTCAACAGGAATACAGCGTTGATAACGCCAAGGAGTAGTAGAACGAAAAATAAAAACATTGCTTGATGACTCCACCTTGACTTCTCTTTCAGGCATATATGTTCCCAGATTGAAACGTTGTTGACTTCGCAACAGTACTTCACTACGTCAAACGCTGCTCCGCGACTGACCTTAGCAGTACGATATACTTAGTGCATAATCTACGAATGCTTTGGTAGACATTCGGAATTCATCCAGTATCAAAACAAATCAACGCATCTTGGACCAAAGCACCAAAACTGTTCACTTGACTCGTTCATGATTTCGGTTTTGTTGAGCTGATAACGGACATCTCGAATGTTTTGTTACCGTTGAGTTTTGACAGTGAGTTGGAGTTGAAGATCTCGAGAATTGATCAATACACATCAACCACTGGTGACTGAGGTGAGGAAAGCAAAGTTAATTTTCAAAAGGTTGTTACTGTTTGATAACACTGAAATTTCAAGGCTGAAGATAAGCTGTTTTTATCATCACCCCAAATATCTGGCAAACTTCTGCTTTCAAGGTTTCGCAGTCAAGTGCTTTCCGAAAGTTCTTGATGTTCGTTTCGTACGAGGCAATTTTCAACAAAAAGACAACAATGCTCAAAAACATTAGTAAATTCCTCGTAAGTCGATAGACAAAAAAGGGATGTTGATGACGGAGAACCAAGGCTACGAACGTCAGGTGTTATGGCAAAGAAACCACATCAAAACCGTCACCCACACTGTCGTGTATATAATGAAGAATAGATGCAAAGTTTAAGGTCAACTGACCATCCTTAATGTATTCAGGTCCATCTTTGCATTTTGTCTGGTTTTTACGAAAAAAATCGATTTATTTTATTTGTTACGTGTACGAACACCCATAGTTAGGAGAGGAATTGCAGTTTTATACAATCGTAGCCGCATTCAACCAAGGTGCAATTAATCCTTCGCCTATTGAATCATTACCATTGGAAATGCACCAGAATCATTACGGCGTCGTTCCCAACAAACTACTGGTTCGGGTTGCTAGTCTATCTACTCATCCTAAAATCTGCACACTAAATTTACTGTCTCATTCGCACTGTATTGTAGCGTAATGAATGCTGATATATTTCATTTTATGTAGTTTTATAGTATAACTTTTAGGTGTACTTCGAGTGCAGATTTGCCACCCGATAAACCTAACTATTTCGAAGTTATGCCCATAATCTTGCAGGAAGTAACCTAGCGATCATCGCTAGGTTATAATAAACATAATAACATAACGTAATAAACGCCAAACATAATTTTGGCGAATACTAGCTAGTCATTTGTTTATGCATCAGGAACATCTTTTGAACAGAACAAACGACCGGTCTATCCTTTAAATGCACTGTGGGTTTCAAATGTTTGATTGTCCCCATATTAATTTTTACTGTCCGCACACAGGAGTACATGGGAAGAACCTATGGTGGGGGGCTCTGTAAGGATAGTAGAACATATGGAACTACACATAGACACACCTAAAAAACTGATAATCACACGAGCAATCATAGGCGACTAAACGCATAATGCAGACTGAGTTAGAATTGAACAGGTAAGCATCAAATTGAGTTTTGAATAAGTGAATACTGTAGAAAGCTAAGTGGACAAAGTCACAGAGTGTTGCAGAGCAGCGTTTATGAGGAAAATGAAGAGGAGATTTCCGTGTGGCAATGGGGCATTCCCACCAGGTAGGGATGCCTAGAAGTAAAGAGGTGATTTGCAAGAATGTCTTGGGAAGTGAAACATGGGACGCCAGTTCAGAAAGGCTCTTGTCATGGTGGTAGCGACAAAATGAAGGCCAGGTCTCGTCAGCAGAAATGGGGTTGAAAGTCACCAACCAGAGTAGGGAAAGAAAAAGCCGTAAGACTTTCCATTGGAATTGGTTTGGGCGTAAGCGACCTGAACCCAGACATTACAAAAAGCATTCCATGGTGCGGTGACTGGTAGATCAGGAGCAAGTAGGAGGGGTGAGAAACAAATTCTGGGGACGAAATGGAAATACGACCTCTCTGGAGGCCAAAGCTGTAAATTGATGGACATGGGCAGACCAGAAAAGACCGGTGGAAATTGATCAACCAAGAAAATAACTAGGAGAATTTGGGATGGGCACAGAGCCGATGGACAGTATGGTGAAACTGCGAAGGAATAGAAAGACACGCAAAATCAAGGAAAGGTTGAACTGCACTTGGTAAACCTCAATTATGAATCGTAACAAGGTCAGAATTCAACGTGCTAATTGTCTGCACGATATCACCACTTAACTGAGACGAGGCGGATAGCTGGGAGAGATAAGTAGAGGGTAACATTATCAGCGAACGCCTGGATTCAACTAGAAACGGATGGAAGCAGGTTATTTACGAATAGGAGAAAAAGGGTGGTAGATAGAGCACAAACTTGCGGAACTCCAGTGTAGATACCGTGGATCCGAGAAACATCAACATCTGGACGAACTTGCAAGGACCGATTCGCTAAGAAGTTTCCTGTCCAGTTGATCAAATCAAGGTGCATGCAGAACGTGGGCGGGCTATCACGATATACTTGGTCGAAAGCTTTGGAAACGTCCAGATAAACCAGCTCAGTTTGACGAAGAGTCTAGAGCGGATTCCTAGATGCAAGCGAAGTACGCCCACACGTCACCGATACAGCGGTGGCGCCTAAATCCTTATGAATAGTCCCTCGAGAGGGTGTTATACTCGAGATCACGCAAGGCCTCTCCGGTGTGAATAGAATCTAGAAACATGGACAAAACGGGGGTGGGTAAAACATGACGCGATCTGTTCGGGTCAGAAAGGATTGCATGCCTCTGGATAATGGTTACGTGCGAATTTCGCCAATAATAAATATTCCACAATAGTGGACAGGGAAAGACGGGAGAAACGAGCAACGATGAGTTCAAGTTCTTCAGCGCAAAGTTGAGGCAAAAGGGTATGGATAGGGTCCGGATCGGGAGACTTCGAAGTGTTAATGGAAAGAGGAGACTGACGGGCTTTCGTAGCAGTCCGGAGTGGAGGCGGATGGAGTAGCTGATGGGGAAGATATGGTTGAATTGGAGGCAAAAGCTGAGCAATAATCTCAGCTACTTCATATGACCGGGATTTAATGGAACCACAGGAATCACATATGGAAAGGTGGACGAACAGAAAGTGTGCATGACGACCTTGTAAGACTCCGGAGGGATCGAATCCAAAGAGGCGCATCAAATAATTGAACAGCCTTACGAATAAAAAGCATTCTTGACCTAGTCTACGGTGACAGAGTTACGAGTAAGCACCTGGTCAGAACGTGTGACGGGAGGGCTATATTCGCAAGCGTTCATGTACTCGAATTTATACTCAGTGCGCGGATACCGTGATTAAACCAGTCGCTGAAGGTTTTAAAGTTTCGATAAGTAAGGGATGATCTGTAGAACGCCACTGTAAGGAAAATGGGAGGGTGTGGCACTCCAGTGGTCAAATCACTAGACACGTGCGCGTTGTTGGAGAGCCGCAGACGGTTTGCTCTGAACCGAATGTGGTGCAACATGCAATTCCTTTGACGCTATTTGCTTATATTTAGCGGGCAGATTGGTGTATGACTCAATGTCAATTTTACTAAGGCACATGCGTTCACATGTTGCGCAAGTCCATATGGTAGAGGTAAAGGTCCTTTCCGAACTGCCCACTTGTTTTGCTGCCTCGAGGCATTGTGGTGCGTCTCAATGCAGATGGGATATTTCTCCGAGCTCTTATAACGAGTGCCACACCCTCCCATTTTCCTTACAGTGGCGTTCTACAGATCATCCCTTACTTATCGAAACTTTAAAACCTTCAGCGACTCATTGGCCTACCAATTTGGTTTTGACAGGAGACTCACCTGGAACCCAGCTGAATCTTGCTGCTGACCGAGTTGCGGAATACTATTGAGGTGACTTCATTGATCTAATCGACAACCGCAACTGAGCTGTCCAAGATAGGCGGGGTGCTCACAGGTTACACCAATGATCCTCGAAAGTCAAAATATTGATCGTGGTCAGCACTCGCCGATATGTTCAGTTCGCGATGTGAGTAGTAAAATAGTACATATGAGAAAATGAAGGGTAGACAAATAGAAGTGCCACACACTAAGCAATTGATGCATCGCGACAAAAATTGCTTATTCAAATATCAGGTTGAATAATAACCTGATTATCTCTGAGTACGATACTAGGTAAACTTCGGTTACACGAGCCCTGTACGGCGCTGTCAAGCGGAAGTGGCTGAAGCCCATAGATAACCAAAAACGAGTACCTGGAATATAAAAGGTCTCTTCAATTGGTCTCTGAGTGTCCGGTATATCGGGCAAGTGCTGCAAGAAGCTTGGGTTCGAAGTATGCGAACATGGCTGACTTGAATGCACACGGAGCACAGAGTCAGGTATGCAGGTCATATCCTCTGGAGCTGCGAACAGACGTCCACTGACGTCAGTCGATCAGGATGATCTGTATGGCTGGATTTGTTATTGGTACAACATGGAAAGAGAGAAGAGAATTAGCCGTGGTCGATTCCGCAATGGAGCATATTTCACGGCTTGTAATTTCCATTTTGTGGTAGAAAGACCACGTGGTTAGGTCAGAAGGGAAAATCATGGTGGATTCCCACATCAGGATATTCAGGCATCGGTCCTCACCATTCTTCTGTAAAGCAGTAAGTAGTAAAAGAATGGCGTCTCAAGATGGCAACCCCCCCCCCACCTGTACTGCTTGATCCAAGGAATCATTCTTATCAAACTACCCTGTACACGGATTCAAACATAAAACAATTCGAAAACGTGGAGCACAACCACAAGATATGTGCATAACTGATATAGGCTCCTCGATACTGTGGATGAACTGATTATGAGAACGGTAGAATCTGAGGGAGATACTTTCGCACACTCCAATGAAAAACATGCAAGAATGTCGTCTTTTAGTGACGGATAGTAAAGGACGCCGAATACCCCTTCGCACATAAGATGCCCTTTTGGGGATTCCGGGTCAACATTAGTGTGAACAACTGCCTTGAAGGAAATGTGTTAACCATTAAAAGGCGGTAGCACCGGCAGAAGCAGAGAAAAACAGGCCGCATTAACAGGGTTACAAACACTATACTTATCATTTACACATAAATAAGGCGTTCAATCCTCATCGGCTCATTTCAGCAGCAGTTCGAATACGGTTTTCGCGTCTGATGATGTAAATGGTTATAGTTTACTTTACACCGAATCAGTTTTGGTATCCAACTGTGATATGACCACAAATGGTTAAATGTCGTCAGATGCCAGGACAAGAGGGTGGATGGTGACCTGCGTTGGAAGGACCTATGGTAACACACGAATGATAGATGCACAGTTAGATTCGAAGGTCCGTAGTATAAACTATATATAATATTATATATATATATATATGTATATATATATATATATAAACTACAAACCATCTGGCGTAGAAACGTCGCTGAGGTAAGCAAGCAAAGTGAACAACCACGTACATATTCAGATCCCTGTGGGAATCTGCAACCAACTTGTACATGCTAAACGGGCTGTGCGCATTTTTGGCAAGAAAATGCCAACGATAAAAATGCAGGTTCCAATTACTGCTACATTTACCGTATAACATCTATGCGCTTCAGCAGGTACAGTCAATTGCATATTAGATCACGTAGAAAAAACCCGACGTTATCATCCCCCAGGGCATTGGCGACGAAACACCAACACAGAAGTCTCAACACCTCCCATTACATACAACGCAAGGAAGAATTGCCCGTCGTGCATCGGATTCTTTAAGCGCGATTGTGCCCGCATAATATCATAAAATGGTGACAATAGGAGAGGAACGAGAAACAAATAATGAATCTCCGACAAACTGATAAACGGAGACGGGGACAGGAAAGGAAAGGAACAAAAATCAAAATTCTGGGGCGCAAACCTGGACGCCCCCTCAACGTGGAAATAAATGTGAAATTCTTTTCAAATAAGTTCAAATAAGCCGTTCTTTGGAGCAACAAATTAAAAACAGCTAGTAAGGTTCAGAGATTCAGCTGTGGATGCATGTGGGTGAGCAATGTGAGGTCGCCTCATTCAAAAGTTGGTGTGGACTGAAGGGACTGTATCAACTGCATCACAGTCGCGACGGTGCCACCGACGAACGCAATCACCCCGATAACGATAAATAGGACGTCCTTAACCACAACTTTCAACCAAAAGTATTTTAGAAGATGACGTTCGGACCACAGGTGCACAACCTCCAGTACAGAAGGCAAGACGAAGGCGAGGACAGAGCTAGACCATGCGCCCACCAAGGAGATCATAAGATCCAATTTTGGTATAGTGATGACCATCAAATCTACACAATGAAAGGAAGAAAACAGAAATAGAATTAACACCAGAACGAACAGTGAGGTCGAATTTAACGGTGTACATGGGTAACAACACTAAGAAGGTAAAATGTCAAGTGTTGTTTATCATTCGAATCACCAAGCCTATGGAAAAACACAAGCGGCGCAGCAGTTGGACAGACCCGAAAAACACATGGGGAAAAGAATGAAAAATGTGGATTATTCTGCATCGTTACGGCAAATCAGAGGTAATTTCCACAACTGTTCCGCAGAGGGATTCGGAAGCGATGCAATAAGTGAAGAAAACTAGAATAAATCTGACAGTACCCAAAAATGTGCCACAAATTTGATTCGGCTGAGAAACACCGCTGCTTTTGCTTAGCCCAAATCATCTTAGACATATTCCTAGGAAGTGATGGCGATCTACGCAAGTCAGTATCTTAATTAGTGAGACACTGGTAGGATCATAATGAAGGCAAAGTGTACATCCAAATCCGGTCAAAATCGTCTGTTAAAAATACTGACCGAAAGTAACAATGCTCGGGATCAGATTGTTAAGCCTATCGTTTATAGACAGTGAGGTTCTGAGGCTCCAAATAGGATTGTATCCTGTAAGTGAAGTAAACCTATTCTGCAAAGCGCAGATGTTTAGTCCTTGTTCGGAAATTCCAGAAACGCGCATCTCAAGAATTTCCATGAAAATTCAGAATCACGGCCTTCCTGTTATTAGTTGAACAATGTACAACGAGTAATCTATTCAGACAGGAAAAGTCAAGAGTCACTCAGGCGTTCTGTCTGAAAAGTTGTCACTCCAGGAGACAATCAACACCGGATTATGTGCCTAGAACTGGGCGACAGAGAGACGTCAGCGCTATACCTTGTCTGCGTGCAAGTTAATTGCACTGTCGGTAAACCAATCGCAACCAAATATCACGCCGTTCAACTACTAATCTGAAGGTGATGGATTCAAATCCTTTAAGGGATTTGAGAGCTGTGCACCGCTGATGTACCTCCACAACGCTGAAAGGGTTTGTGGGGTTTCGCAGCTCCTGAACGTAGATATAAGTATCGACTAAAAACTTAGTTCCAGGTTCAATTGTGCCGTCAGACATTTACAGCTTAACCTATGGAAACAGGTGACTGTTATGATAGTGTGGTATCCGCCAGTACACAATTTTGGCTACCTCCATAACTCTGTACACACATTGTGTAAGCAACGAAAGGTACCAGAACTTCGTCCAACTACCACAGATTTTGCTGGCAACCATGTTTATTTTTGACACTTGTGACGCACTCAGCAACAGCTGATTTTAGAACTTATAACTTGTACTCCAATCTCACAAAAAACTACTCAGCATAATATTCGAAGCTCCGATGGTGGCCCGTAATTTGAAGAAATGTCTCGCCATATCGAGGCTTCGGGGCCCTGATAACATAATTAAACCATCAGGCTGGAAGTCACGATGGAATTCGACTAGTTGTACGAGGCCATTCCCTTTGAGGTACGAATGAGAGATACAAACAGACCCAGGAAGGCGCGACCAGCCCCGGACAATATTCATTTTTATTCGTCGCGTAGGTCATTGTAAACAATCGAAAAAGCCGTAAGGTCCCAACCATAACAGTAGAGAGTTGAAAGCCAGGCTTTTAGGAAAACGTCAGACATCCTACAGAAAAACACCGTTTTTCCCCACATAAAGCGCTATTTAACAAGGTGCACAAGCGGCTTTTTCAAGACTTCTTGGTCAAAGGACTTAAAAATCAATTGTGCAACCAGAGTATGGTTGAGATGCCAGATACTGATACGATCACCAATTGTGTGTGAGTGGAGTTTTTTGCATTATTGGCCTTGAACGCAAGAAACAATAAGCAACAGAATCACCCAACTTCACACCCACACGAAGCGCGGATAAACTGTACTTCGTTCATATAACCATCTTTCGTAAACATAAGATTTCAGCCACGTCTACACAGCGTGCACACGACCGACTGTAGCAAGATACCAATAACCGAAAACAAGAATGCCGCAAAACCTTTCACATCGAAGTATCAACCCACATGGAGTAAACAACATTGACTTCTCAGTGTGCGGCTGTTTTAAGAACCGTTGTAAGATGGAATCAATACATCAGTGGATCGATCGAACGGCATCACAAGGCCACTCCACGGTGACACAACTGCATTGTTGCACAAGCCTATTCCCTTACACTTCTCATATTAAGGGTAGTTACCCACCTGTTAGAAGACCACTTCACTATGTCCTGGAGGATAAGTAAATTCAAAGCCTTGTCAGACCACCGAAAACAACCCCTATACACTGCGGCATGAATACCTCACCACTCTAGCCTCACCGCTCTTATCATTTTTTTGTGCAAATCATCCATCCGCGCCTCGTGTGAAACGTTGTTTTGGAATCAACGCACCGCGGCGAGTTAAGCCTTCAGTTACACGGAGTATTGAACCCCCTGCTGAAATTCACTTCATAAGTTTCAGAGGATTTTCAATCGAGCTTGTGCACTGAGTGAAGTTAACTTGTGCCGAGATGCGGAGGAGCATCGTAAAACTGTTTCATCCCTGTTTGGAATCGTCAGCAGTGCGCTTCTCATGAACCTCATCGCGTGAACCTTCCATCTGCGAAGTCGTCAGTCAAGGGACCAGTCAACACGTGACCACATGATGTGGATTCCGTGACGAAGGAATAAGTGGTGCTATATCTTGTCTAAGTGCGAGTTGATCATACTGAAGAACAGGCACTAATGACCAAACGTTTAAATGTTCAAACTCCAAACTGGGACAGACAGGGGTCGAGACTCTGGAGTTTCCTGAAATGCGCACTGCTGGTAACTCTCAGTAAGGATGAAACAGCTATATAGTGCTTCTCGGATTTTCAGCACAGATTGGCCTCACTTACATGACGAGATCCATATTTGGTCTTCAGTAGAGATTGACTTCACTAACAGGAAGAACGCTTGAGTGAAAACTTCCAAAGCTCCCCATGCCTTCAACAATTTCATGGCATTCATTAAAGGTGAAGGGGAGAAATGAATCTCCGAATCCTGTAACTGTGATGAATGGAGCCACGAAAGGTGTTAACTGGCGGGTGGATAAGATGAAAAACAATGAAAACGCTAGGCTGGAAAATGGATAGCATGCCAACATCATACAGCGCGTATGATGACCTGTCCTTTTCTGGTCTCGGACTTCTTAATCGCCTGTCAAACACGACAAAAAGCACAAACGCGCACGCCTGATCACTCGATCAAGTGAGCGGCTGAAAAATTCGTCATCAGTATAGAAGATATAGTCACACAGATTTATAGATATCGCTCTTGGGAAACGCAATGTGGCTTTTATTCACCGATGACTTTTAAAGGGAGAATTACACGATGATTCGGCTACAAGTAAATACAATGTCTTCCCAACTTATGGTATTTATGGCATTATTATACTGGACTAAATCGATAAGTCTAAGAATGTGTCTCCTCCATAAAGATCACATTTTTGAAAGGTAATTTACGGAAACTGATACATCATAGTGTTCCAGATATCTCAATCTTGTCGGAGGTATATTCATTGGCCAATGTACACTGTACACCCATGCGTTCCAGCCAATTTAGTTCGAATTGCGTAAAACCGATCAAGGAAGTGGGACACCAACTAGCTATGAACTCACCAACACAATGGTGTTCCCAGTCATTGCCTTACATAGCCGTTCGATCCAGTGGTGATGACAGATTTCACACGTGTTCTACCGAATGAAGATAGTCATCTTTTCATTCGCTTCAGTGACTGTCACCTTGCTTGCCAGTGTAAAGTAAACCCTGGTTTTCATTGCAAGTTACCGGATAACATTACCCGCGCAAAATCCCATATGGATAAACTCCATACAAGTGGAGCAGCAAGTATGTGCAAAGTAATTGAGTTCGAACAGACACCTGACACAATCGAGACCTCAGGTGATGTTCCCTTCTAAATAATCATCATTGCGAGCGGACTGGTCTTCCACGTCACTGCGGCGGTACAGCCCCCCTTGCTTTGAAAGATGGCTAATACTGAAAAAGGTGCTGTCAAAATAGTAATGACAGCCCACCGCTTCTGGGACTCGCGCATGGGTGGCTATGACAGGAGCAAATCTTGTGAATATTGTTAAAATAGGCTCTGAATGACGGTGTCAATTAGTCGAATTGTAACTGCTTCAGCTGTTTACAAAAGATTTACTTTAGGAAACTAAGTTTCTCGTATCGCTTTTCGGTTCATCAATGTAAGAGTTGTACCAACAGCCGAAGCGGTTGAAATCCGACTACCTAACACTACTCCCCCTATCCACGAAAAACGTGTACAGATTTTACGAAATTTAACTGTCTTTTGTCGTGAAATTGTTAGAAGCCCTGTCCCTTCGGCAGGAAAATCAACTGAAAACACCTCAAAGAAAGAAACAACTTCGGTGATTCGAAACGTTTCCACACTCTGAGTACAGCATTCCCATCCAATAATTTTTGTAGTCCCGTATTTTTGCAACGTAATCATCCGTTCTAATAAAAACCTTGGTAATCGGTCAGTAAGCACCCTACCCTTACACAGCGACACTCAATTAGAAACGAAATAATCCCTGCACAAGGTGGTTGGTTGTCTCGTCTGTAATATTCCGCTTTTGTGGATGGCTAAATCCATGTAAACCGCAGAAGAGACAAGGAGTGACGGAAAACAGCTCATGCCTTTTGAATAACATGTGTTGCGACATTGGGATCTCCCCAAAAGGATCTTGCCAAAAAGGTTGCGCGTCTCAGCAAAACAGGATTGAGCGATTGGAAGAATTTGTATGTATACGCAGGAAGCCATCGTCTGGTAAGGCAATCAGTTGAAAACAAAGATGACATCGAGGAACAATGGAATAACGGCTAAACTACCTAGAAAAAGTTATCCATATGGGGAATCGCCTCCTCCAGAAGCTAGAGGAGACCTATAAGTGGTTTGTCCAGGTTAAATGAAAAGATAAGCGACTTTGTACAACTCAATATCTTAGGTGGAGTACTGAAATTTACCAGTTCTGGCTGTTTTTCCCTTTATTTGTGTAGAACCCTATAGCGGATAAAAGGCAAAACTTCAGTAGTCCTCTTTGATTCTGGCTTCGTTTCCGGCCGAACCTCGAGGTAAGAAACAGCTTGGATGCTCCCGAATGATATTTCTTATAAAAAGGGAATACAGTACTCCGCATAGGCGATACTGTGAAACATCCAACTCCATGCATTCTCAAACACCCAAACGGATTTGCAAAATCATAGAGCTGAAACCATGAGACCATGCGTTTGATGCCTCACCCGTTTGCCGACCGCAGGTATCGACTGATCAGTAGTCCAAAAGGACTGATCGATCGACGAGCGGACCTCAATGCCCACTATGGAAACGACCTTCAATTGACCGCTTAGACTGGGTGTGAATACACTAAATTCGAACATGTCAGATTATTGGAGGAATTAACTTCACCTAATTTGAACTGGAAATAACGCGTAAACAAGTCTACGACAAACACGAAACCCAGAAAGAAAGCGGTAACAAACAGCGCAAGTTTACACCTTTCACGTGAGTGAAGTTGACGGGAAATAGCAAAACGCTATGGACTTCCACCTCTGACAACGAGCACGCTCTGGTAACCTGGAGCCATCAGTGACAAGGGTGTGTTTTTGACAGCAAAGGACGATATAAATGGGTTTTCACCACCCGGAAAATATCAGCGTACGTAGTACAATAGGTTGTTCGTGTTAAAGTTCTTTGCCATATATGGAAGTAAACACCACTGAGGCAGCAGCAAAGGCTTCCTGATTCCACGTGGACTTTAAAGGGTGGTATGTGGTGTAACGTTAGATTGTTCTGTCTCTAAAGAACACGTTTTGTATCTACTATGAGCGACATCATCGAAACATTTTACACCCTCGTTTACAAAGAACAGTTTGTTATGTCCAGCTAGCAGCTGATACACAACCAGATTTATGGGAAGCAAATGAATGAGACAAATAAATACGCTTCTAAACGTCTGCACAACACTACAGTGGGGCTGACACTTGAGAAAACGCATTTGGACTGGCACCAGACTGGATTCACATATCTCGCATTTTCACTAGTGCACAAAAGCCTAAATTTTGTCTTGAAGGAATTTAAGGGTCTACCCCGTAAATCTCATTCGAACCGAAACCTTTAGGGCGACCGATGACAATCTCCAGCCCACAAACCGAAAACTTGAAGTATGGTATGTACATGACCCAAATTTGTGTGTGGACGCAACCACGTAATAGGTTGGCACATTGTGATTGGCAGCTACCATGATTCTAAAGACAGGTAAGTCAGATATAGAATTGTCTGTGCTGTCAGATTGGTCATAAGAAATTTATATCATGCTAATTACTGGTTCATTACAACACCGCCGTTTGACTGGTTTAAAGTGAAAGTGAAAAATGACACCCAGACTTCGATGTTGAGTATAATTTAGTCGACGTGTTCCTGTATCGGAGAAAGACAACCGAGAGGCCGCCAGTCGATGACCTGGTAGCGAACCATGAAAGTCCTTACAAGTCAACTCAATCGCATCTCTCTGGATGGGGACCGCGGGGCGAGACAAACGCGTGGTCGGTGGCCATGACAGCTATGGCTGTCATGCAACCCACCGCGCTCTTGTATCAAAGCTATCGTCACTGCGCAGCTCTCACCTTCTGCTGCAAGACAAATACAATTGTCGTCAACGCACAGATTGGACCGTCATCAACAACGTGTCATCATCGTCAGAGAGAGCAATATCAATGTTGACACTGATGCACCACTGCTGTATGACCATAAAGTTCCCTGAATTATACTTACGGCAACAGAGTGAAGAGAAGAGAAAAAGAGTGGGTGAGGGAGGGGACCTAGTGCTGGCCTATGTCAAGCATTCTGAGGTGCCTACACCTCCAAGTGCCCAATCGGACAAACTGGAAAGAAACAACAAGAACGCCATATACATCGAGCAGCCGCCGTGTCTTGCAAGTTCTGCAACCAAGCACGGAGATCCCATCCTGGAAGGCGTACAGCACCAACAACACCCAAACTCCTCGTAATCTCCTTCACGCTCTTCTGCCAAGTCGTACGTTGTCCACCTCACGGTTTGCGCCATTCTGAAGGAGGCACGGAGAACAACACTCGTCTCGGTAGACGGTGTTCCGCCATGCGTAGCACACGACGGAGCTATCGCAGTTGATAGTGCCGAATGTTTTCCGCGATTGAAGTATCTGCTGCACAGTTAAACACCTGTCTTCTAATCATGTCTTTATTAATCCGTTGACGCCATCCAAAACCAGCAACGCTTCTGAGGTGTCGGTGGTCGAAAACCTGAAGATGCCCCACAGAATCTGTCCGAAGGGGCCACGTCTCGCACCCATACAACAACACAGCCCTTACTGTAGCCTGGTACACGCGACCCTTAGGACCAAGTGATAAGCATTTTTGACGCCACAAGTGATGCAAGTAAGCAAACGTGATTCGAGCCTTTGAGATTCTTGCACTGATTTCATCACACATTTCCGACAGAGCTTATACAACTACCGACGTATGTAAAATTCTCCACAACCCCCAAAAATTCCCCTTGAATTGTAAGGGGTATGCCCATAGACTGCACGTTATGAAGCATGACTGCACTTTGAAGGTGCTAGGCGCACGCCGTGGCTAGTTTATTCAACACAGCTTGTGCTTGGTCTTAAAAGATGAGGACGATGTCACCTGCCTACACCAGATCGAAAAGGTTATCACCGGCAACAAAGTTAACGTCGGAGTTTTGAGGACCCTCCAGCGTTCGCCTTATTATATCATCAGTGACGAAGTTGAACAAGAATGGAGAGAGTGGACATCCTTGTCGGATACCACTTTTTGTAGGGAAGCTTTTGGAGAGCTCACCATACACTCTCACACGGCCATAAGTACGTGATTGTAGGGGCCGAATTATGTTCACAAATTTCTTGGGCATACCCTGTTGAGCAAGTGTAGTTAACAGCACTGACAGGTCGACGGAATCGAACGCACCCTTGAAGTCAAGGAATACCAAGATTGTGGGTCGTCTGTACATATGGCGTTGCTCTAACACCTGACGGAGTGTGGAGATGTGGTCAACGCAGCCTCTACCCGGTCGAAATCCCGCTTGATTCTTACGAGTCAAGGGTTCACGTGCCACCAAAAGACGTCGAAGGATCAGTGACGCCAGAAGCCTGGTCACAACAGGAGTCAAACTAACACCTCTGTGGTTACTACATTCACTGCGAGTACCGTTTTTGAAAATGGGCACCACTATCGATTCACCCCATTTGTCTGGGACGGTCTCTTTCTCCCAGATAGATCCAAATAGGCTAGACAGACACTGGCTGAGAAGTCCACCGCCATTCCTGAAAAGAGCAGGTGGAAGGTCGTCAGGACCAGCAGCACGATGACGCTTGAGTAGGGAAATACACTCGGACACTTCTGAGGCTGAAGGCGGCTCCATATTCACGGTCCACCTTTCTGATGAAGGCAAGGATTCTGGATTGGAGGTAGCAGGTGGCCAGCTGAATTGCTGCTCGAAGTACTGTGCCCAGCGGTCCAAACGTTCTGCTTTGCTGGATATCACGGAGCCATTCTGGTCCCTGATAATTTCGCTGACAAGAGGCTTCCGGGGACCAGTCGGAAAAATCAAGTGGAACAGCTTGCGGACGTTTCCAGCATTCTTTGCATCTTCCATTTCTTCGGCCTTTCGGGTCCACCAAGCTTCTCGGTCAGCAAGGATAGTGAGTTTCACCTGGCGTCGGATGATGCGTCAGCTTGAGTTATGGTTGCAGCCAGGGGGAATCTGTCGCCGGGCCTGCATCAAAGCCACGGTCATATCGGAGATCCAATATCTAGATGCGGCTGGCTGGATTGTACCGCAACGCAATTTCCGGCTCTGAGTAGCGCTGCGGATATCTGTTTCCAGTGCCCGTTCATATTCGACATCGGACAATCCTGCAGCCTTCTGAGATGTTTCTGGTGAGTTCGTTTGATTTCTGGGTCCTCTAACTTCCCAATAGCTAAACGAGGTGCGCGTTTTGCGTAGACCTGAAAAGCGCAATGAAAAGCAGCATGCCGAAACACCGGCTACCGAGACGATTGTTGTTCTCTGTGCCTCCTTCAGAATGGCGCACATCGTGAGGTGGATAACGTATGAGCTGGCAGAAGGGCATGAAAGAGATCACGAAGAGTTTGAGTGTTGTTGGTGCTGTACGCCTTCCACGATGGGGTCCAAGGATCACGAATATGATGATGGTTGCCCGTATGGATCGTCCATATTGAGGCAACCTGTTCTTCTGAGTCTTATATCCTCTCCTTCAAATGATCGCATCCTAATTTTCAATTCTCTCATATCACTAAAGGAAGTCGGGATGCCGGGGTTGGGTTCGAACAACGGATTTTCCGGTCAGTAAGTTTGCGCTTTAACCACTGAGCCGTCTCACTCAGGACAGTTATTCACTGGAGTTGTGCTCACTTAACGGAATTACGAATGTGAAAGGATATCCAAGCCAGTATAAGACACCTGGTGTATTGAAGGATAGACACGCACGCGTGCAAACCAATCGGACACGCATCCAATCAGCACTAAAGTCACACGCCAGATCGGTGGTGGATTGATGAACGGACACGAACACGCATGATCAGAGTCAAGTTGCATACCCCAGAAGGGACGACAGTCTTTAACAGAGGCTCTCCATCGGTAACTGATAGCCACATGTTCCAGTTGAGTTCACAACTGTCTTGTGGTAAGTGACCTCCAAGTAATTCGATGTGAGGGTTTGTGTTGGAAGATCTTACTGGCCAGGAACAGACGATGATCTGCACATAACTGAAGAGGGGATTGGTATCGTCCTAAATCACCGGGCTGGAGGTTCCTTGCTTGACTGAGTACCCCTTGATAGTCTCTTCTATGCGGTTCGTCCAGCAACGTCTGTGAAGGAACCTCACAAGCGGGAGGTTGATCGATATCTTTTTGTCGTGTCTGCTTACGCCCCAACTGACTGTGGCTCTGACACCATCAAAGACAAGTTTTACGACGTCCTGAGTGCCCTGTTGCGGCGAGCTAAAAGCTCAGATATCGTTGTGTTTGCCGGAGATATCAATGCACGAGTGGGCAGGCATAGCGGATCTGAGACTCAATTAGGTGGTCAAAATGGATTGGAGTCGGTAGGTGCGGAAAATGGTGAACGATTGCTTCAGCTGTGTGCCGACTGCAGACCGTTTTTATGCAGTACAAACTTCCGAAATAGTCGAAGTCATCTGGCCACATGGTGTCCTCCAACGGCATGCCGGCCACAAACTCAAATCGATCAGTTATCAACGGCACGGATCAATAACTGACTGCCGCTCGTTTTGGAACACATTCGTCCGGAGTCGCTTCTGCCTACCTTTTGCATGGCCGCGTAAGCTGGGGGAAAAATAGCCTGGCAACTGAAAGACTGAACCACCTCAACCGGTGGTTCGAATACTTCGAACAACAGTTATCGAGGCCACCAGCTGCCACTCACCTGGAGCCCACAGTTGAGGAAGAACTCTGGAACGTCAACGTGGAACCGCCTACGGTCTCGGAGGTTTATGACTGCATGTGTTCTCTCAAGTGCTAACGAGCTTCTGGTCCGGATGACTTCACCCCCTCCCCAGCATGGTACAAAGACGGGGGTGAGCTTCTCAGTCAGCGCTTGTGTGATATGTTTGCCTGCATTTGGGAAAAGGAGACTGTCCCAGACAACTGGGGGGAGTCGGCGATAGTGCCCATTTTCGAAAAAGGGCTCGTAGTGAATGTGGTAACCACAGGAGGATCAGCTTAACCCCGTTGTAACGAGACTGTTGGAGTCACTTGTGCTTTGTCGCCTTACGGTGGCTCGTGAAACACTGACTCGAGAGCAGCAAGCGCGATTCCGGCCTGGTATGGTTTGCGTTGACGAAATATCCACACTCCGTCAGGTGCTACAACAACGCCATCCGTACAAACGACACCCAATTTGAGTATTCCTGAATTTCCAAGGCGCATTCGGCTCGGTTGACCGGTCTGTTCCCCTTGACACGCTTGCCCACCAAGGAATGCCCCGGAAGTTTGTGAACATAATAAGCTCTTTGTATTCTCGGACTTCCGGACGTGTGAGAGTATACGGCGAGCTCTCCAAAAGCTTCCGTCCACAAAGCGGTGTCCGTCAGGGGTGCCCACGCTCCTCATTCTTAGTTAATTTCGCGATCGATGGGATAAAGAGACGAATGCTGGAAGGTATTCAAAACCCAGATGTTCAAATAGCCTCTGACTAAAAACTTTTCGATTTGGAATATGCAGACGACATCGTACCCGTCTTCGAAGAGAAGAAGGCGCAGGGGTTTTTGGATGAACTGACCAAAGTCATCCCGTCCTTTGGTATGCACTTTGCACCCACAAAGTGCAAGGTCATGGTCGTGGACATGCGGTCGCTGAACACGCCAATTACAAACCAAGGGGAAGAACTGAAAATTGTGGAGCGTCTTACTTATCTTAGAAGTTGTATTAGTTCTGATTGTAGTGTGACAGATGAGACCAATGCACGAATCTGCAAGGCCCGGGTCGCACTTGCTACTTTGAGACACCTATGGCGGCAAAGTGGTGTATCCCTGAATCTCAAGGGACGCGTGTATCAGGCAACAGTGCAGGCTGTTATGTTGTATGGCTGTGAGACTTGGCCTGTTCGAGCTGCGGAACTGAGACGTCTTCGGTTGTTCGACAATCGCTGTCTCAGGACCGCAGCCCATGTGGGTTGGTGTCGGAGAATAGGTAATGAGGCAATTAGAAAGTGAGTTTTCGTTTGCGCAACAGGGACTTCAATTGAAGAATGTGTCCAGCACCAGAAGCTGCCTTGGTTGGGTAATGCATTGCGCATTCCGAACCATCGTTTGCCAAGGACAGTGCTGTTTTCCGTGCTCAATTCAGAGTGGCGGAAGCGGAGGGGTGGCCAACCCTTGACTTGGCAGAAGGGTATGAAAGAGATTACGAAACGTTTGAGTGCTATCGGTGCTACTCGCCTTCCAGGTTGGGGACCGCGTGATCCGCACTGCGCCTGTTTGGAGACGCTGCAAGATATGGCTGCCAACCGATGTCAGTGGCGATCTTGTTGTCAGTTTCTATCCAGATTGCCTGAATGAGTGTCTGGAGGTGTAGGCNAAGGTTGACTCTACCGGCATAAGTGACGTAGTCTTCGGATCCCTTTTTCACCAGTTTCATACACTGGTAGCGAATATTAAACAAGGACGAACGCTCACCGAAAATTGTTGAGAGTTGCTGCACGGTTTTATCAAAACTGAGATTTTGCGTGTTCTTAGGCAGGATAAAGTTGGAATACCTCGTGTGTTCCGTTGTGCCAAGCTTTCTGAGCAATAAGCGTACTTTCCAGGCATCATCTTTGTCCTTCAGTTCGACTGTGAAAACATCTTCGAAACGTTTGAACCACGAATCGAAGGTTAGGTCGGCATCAGGTTCATAATGGGACTCCGTGATGCTGTTGGCGATCGAGTCGACTGAATGTGTATCTGGAGCGGAATTTGGTGGTTGAATTTTGAGTTGCTGCGTCAATATTTCCACCGAAAGTAACTGCGCCGCTTCAAACTGATTTTGTTGTTGCAGCAGAATTTATTTCAACGCTTCAGCAGTTATTGTCATAGTTCCGTGGGTTCGGGCGTCGCCAATCTGTTATACCTACTGCTGACTCCACTCCAGTGCCTAGTGCCGGAAAAAGACCCACAGAAGGGAACACAACAGCTTTATTCCGAACAAGCGAGTGCGAGAGCGTGAGTGCGTGCGAGTGCGAAAAGTACAAGGGCTTCAAGCTATTTATTGGAGGGACACTGTCTGAACTTGGTCCAATGCTGACGCACGCTGTCTGGCTTTGGTACGAGGGTGTGACGCGCTGCATATTGAGTGGGCGTTGTCTGAAGTCAGCATCTAGTGGAGCTGAGGGTTTCAGTAGAGTTCGGGCATTTAGTGGTTGCTTTCAGGAATCTGACCTTCCTGATAGTAGCACTAAGTTCCTTCCCTGTCCACCTTTATTCTTTTCTTCACAATAAGGTTTTCATATAAATCATGGTTGTAAGGCAGGGAAACACCAGTGTTGAACACTGATGTCATGCTATCCCTGATGATGATGATGATGATGATGATGATGATGATGATGATGATGATGATGATGATGATGATGATGAAAAAAACTGAAGAAGTCGCCCCCCATTCTCCGTACGCTCAGCATCGATTCCAAATCCACCACCTAATTGTGCTTCTTCCGGATTTAGTCGTCCAACTTGGGCATTCATATCACCTGCCAGGATTACTATATACCGTCATTCTTACCGACCGAATCAGTCGTGACAGGTCTTGATAAAACTCGTCCCTCTCAGTTTCAGAACTGCAGTCTGTTGCAGCGTATACCGCTACGACAAATAAACACCGTTTGCCGTATCGACCTGCATTGCTCTTAATTGAGCCAGACAACCGCACAGAGCAAAGACGACTGTTTACTGGGATACAGTCCAGTAAGGCACTTTCAGCATTGGGGCTGAGTGCAACTCCCACACCGTAGATACCACGAGCCATTGTGTCAGGAACACCGGATACCCGAAGAGTGGAATGTGAAACACCTGAGCTCATCCTAAGCGGTTTGAGGTTCACGACCGAAGTGGAGTCCTGTATGCGTGTTTCGGAGAAAACATACGTCGATAGATAGGGAAAGCAAGGCTTCAGTAAGAGATGTCTGTTGCCCAATTTGACATAAAATACGCCCATTGAAGGCTGCGACGTGG
Source organism: Opisthorchis felineus (assembly GCA_004794785.1). Classification (NCBI taxonomy): domain Eukaryota; kingdom Metazoa; phylum Platyhelminthes; class Trematoda; order Opisthorchiida; family Opisthorchiidae; genus Opisthorchis; species Opisthorchis felineus. The sequence goes on along the minus strand of SJOL01009329.1, from coordinate 33,906 downwards.
ATCAGATCTTTTGAGGTTAGTAAGTTATCATTTTGGTGTATTTTTCCGGGCGACTGTTTAGACACAGAACAGTGGCTAGGGGACTGGCAGATGGGTTGGTGGTACTGTATCGTTCGACGGGTGAGAAGAGGGTGAGCGAAGATCTGCAAGGGCGAATGATACTTCCCGGTTGCCCAAGCCGAAGAAGGGGGTTTGGTTGAGGTACCCCATCTTCAGCCTTTGACTAAAAAGTCTGACCCACAAAGCGGTGGGAGGATGTAGGGTTTTGCTCGCGGAACCTGCCCCTAGCCTCTGACTCAAAAGTTTAAACCGCGATACAGCGGTTGTTAGGGTTTTCTTGGTGGACCCTACCCGCAGCCAATGACTCAATAGTCTGACCCACTTGGCTACAGGGGGCCGGTCTGGCCCGAGGACGCAGGGAGTAAGATATTACTGTCTCACTTCTAATGCAGCTGCGCACAGCAGCTGCCCTTTGAGCGGCACCGGACTCTTTGGTTTTAAAAGTGTTTCGACCGTACTGAATAATGCGCCGGTAGTCACGGTCAACCGTCTGGCGATCGGAGTGTGCGGTTTTTAGGGCCGACATTTTCTAACCCGTCCTTCCTCGGGGGAAGGCAGCATCGCTGCTTCCATAAATATGGACATGCTGGTCGCCTGGGGGAAACGTCTTACTGCCTTTACACTCCCATTGCAGAGGACAGTACGACATTACCTCCAGACTCGCAGTACGGGGACTATTAGAAGTGCACTCTATACCCTTTCCATGTCAAGACCACTCGGCACTTTATTAAGATGTCCCGATAACCTCTGAAAAGTGACCGGACAGTGATGTTTAAACATCCTGCTGGAAATCAGATGACTCGGATTAAATTTAAAATGTCCTGAGGAATGGTCAACACATCACACACCTTTTTGGACACCTTAACATAGAATCGAGTCTCCTTGGATTAGCATTGGGACAGCTCATGGAAATTACAAGGAAATGTTACCAAGAAAAACTTGCCGTAGGCCAATATTTCCTCAGTTTCGTACGTTTCAAACTCAGAACATCTCAGTGCACTTGATGCGTTTGAAACTCAAATACAAATAGAAGAACTGTATAATTGGCACACAAGTTATCTGGCTATATGCGGCTCTCAACCACTACTGCTTCATTTTACCTGCCACATTTTGTAGTACACTCCAGGTTTTCTCGGAAGCATACCTAAAGAAGTTTTCAGTCACACAATACAACGCATGTCATTTATGCCGGTGTTCTTGTATACGCAAGATCCTCTCCATCAATCTTAAACAACTGTTATTCACGTGCTATCGCTCAAATGGCTCACGATAGAAAACATCGCACTCGTCATCCTCGAGCATAAAAAGGTGAGATCGAAGGTACCTGAAGTGCTGTTTAGAACCAGTTGTGGGTTAATAAAACAGTACTAATATTAATTCCCAACTGGGGCTGTCTTAGCACCGGACTGATGTCAAGAACAGCCGGCAAATGTGTAAAATGGTGACCCCCCTGGAGAGGCACGAAGTTGTCCGAAATCTGAATTACCTCGTATATGGGTTTATCGACCATAAGCCTTGCTCAGACTCACCACTGAACGGGTGTTTCCGAAACCCGATTTAGAATATTACTCGTCCTCAGGGAATTATCCCGAAGCTCAGAGCTTATGGGTGTTCCGATAAAATTGCAATAGCGTGAATTAGGGTGGAGAAATAGTTCGCTCCAGAAAGGTCCCCTAATACTCACTGTTCGTGCAAGACCGTTAACCCCAACAGGATTGATGGAATCCGGTTATGTCATCCTACGGTCTGCTGGGATTTTCACAATTAGTTCAATAAGCCATTGAGTGGAAAGGCCGTGTGTAAATGGGCTATTATCAACAAAGAGTGATAGTCAGCCAAGGAGTCGTTTGACTGGAGACGAAAACACGATTATTACGGGAACAGTCTAGCGAAGAAGCACATTTTCGGTTATTCTCATCACCAACCTTTACAAAAAATACACCGCTAGCACACCGATTCAAGCAGTTACTGTGACGTTCACCGACGGAGAGGTTCGAAGAAGTAACCGTACAGTGAACGCCAAAACCCAAAGCATCCACCTAGCATTGGTGGCAAAGGTTCTATTATAAACATGAAGGATGATCACGCTTAGCAAAGATACAGAAACCCCATTCGGTAGGCGTCTGTACCATATCTGTCAGATCGTTAGGCGTTGATATATCCTGTGCCGGTGTCTTCATCCAGATGGCAAGATTGAACACGGTTAAAGGTGAGCTGAAAAAAGTTACTCACACGTGAAAAGAACTAGAGAGACCCGCATCGTCTTGATGTGGATGAACCGCCGTTTCTCCGAAGCTTCACGATGACAGCGTAGCTTTTCCATCAGTCGAGCAAAAATGATTGCCGGGATGTAGTATTGTACTAGATAGGAGACCAAAATTGCGAAGATGAAGAGCGGTTTGATCGGAGCGAACCAGCTGAGTGGAGAAATGTAGAGTATGCAAATGTAGAACAACGGAAAGAGGTTTTCGGATTTTGTAAACGAGACCGCACATAACTGACAGTATGCAGAGCAGACTTTGAAAGACTGTACTGGATTGTCGCCAGTCGATGCGGCTGTCTATGATCAACAAAATTATCGCCCGATCTAATTTCATCGAAACATTTGATAGGATAGGACAGGTTCAATTAACACACCCACTGGCTGAAAATTGTGACACAAGAGAACAGTGGTTTCGAGGAACCTGTTGCACTGATCAGATTCAGGTTTAGACTCTGGCAAACGTGTTCTGGTTTATTTTTGAGAAAGATTCCAGACTGTCAACGCATGCTAAAGATAAAAGCGAGCGTCGCTAAAGTAGCTCCAACCTGATGCAAGAAAGTATTCGAGAACAGCCAGCCCTAAAATCAGTGACTCGGTAGTGGCAGTTAACCCACAGTGTGGCCGTTAAGGTCAGCAAGAGACCAAAATTAACCGGTGGTGTGACCTAATACACAGGTTATTCGTAAACTCATTTAACCGCTTCACTGACACCAAACGCAAAGGTTCCATGAATATGTTACTGGGTTGATGATGAGGTTCGGAACGTTTTTGCTGGAACGGACCTGAAGCAAGCCGAATACGCTGCCGAATTCTCATGTTCCTCATTTGGGATGATTGAAAAAAGCAATTGGTGTACATATACGTTTCCTATTAGTAATCTTCATACGTTGTCCTGGGGCGGTAGTTAAATCTAACAATGTCTCAGTAAATTCGAGTGCATTCTAAACCATTTTTTTTTCAGCGCTACATAGATCACGCGACTGCATCATATGATTAGGCATGTACATGCGTCTTCACCCGAAAGTACTGTGAAGGTAGGGAATAGATATTAGGACCCGATATCCATAGGGCAACCCGTAAGACGGTGTTGAACACTCCCACCTCAGAGAACAGCTGTCTACTTTTCTGGCGTATCAACTTTCTGAATGTGATTTACAGCGATACTGAAGAGTATGCAGGTGTCTTCCGGTACTGAGCATCCTCCAAAAAACGGAAAATCATTTGGTTCGAGGGAGAACAGTACACACGATCTCTAATCTTCAAGGATGTGAACGGATTCTATAAGTCTAAATAATAACCCACAACACGCTGCCCATGTTTGAGTTTATACCCAATAGCATTTAAACCCCACCCCCCGCCTCACCTGCAGAAGTAAACCTCAAGTTAACACCAGGTCAAAAGTTCTGAATCTGTATCATTATTTGCGAGAAATACTTGTGTTTGATTGATGGCTTGATAGAGATCCTACGTACATGACAGTTAATTTTCGTGCTCCAAATTCTACAACTTTAAACAGCACTACAATTGTTTGAAGCCGCTTCAGACCAAAGTTGTTAAATGAACAAACTTAGATCGGCGGCAAGACTGGATTTGTCTGTTGGTCTTATAAAATGAACTATCAGTCGTGTGCATCCCCTTTTACAGTGCCGGAAAGAAGACATTTTCGTAGGTAAAGATGTTCCAACAGTCCTATTTGTAAGATGTAATACGGTTGCACTAATGGATTGTTCGATCCGTACAGGTGTTTACTCTTGAACAGACATGACTGTATAATTCAGTGAGGATGTGTGTTCAAAATTCTCCGCCGGAGAACATTACACACCGAGGATTCTGAACCCGGTTTGAACCGTTCACCCCTCAGCATCCTATCAATAGTCATTCCCCTTTTCGAGCTTTGCTGATACAGACGAAATATTTCAGTAAAAAAATTGAAAGTTGTAAGTATGGGAAACTTGAATCACTATCGTCATTTTATTGGAGTTCTGCGTGCGATTTCTAATTTTAATTGTGAAAACGACATTGAACACTAAGAAATCTGTGATAGGTTTCTGGTTAGGTTCATGAGAAGCACTAGAAGTGGGACAACACGCCTCCAACTTCGACGTAAATTGACTAGTTTTATTCCTTTTAGTCTGCAGCTAATGAAAAAGGAACCTGCTTTGAAAAGGTACGTTGGTACAGATATAGATAATGAATAGATGGCTATGCATGCTGATGTAATATGTGGTGTGTCGGTTACCCGGGCCACAGGTCTTCCTTACCAATCATACGACCCTTATAAGCAAGGACACCATGCACCAGCAACCGTTTCAACGGTCATCATGGTACTGTAAGCGTGTTTGGTCCCATGAATACGCAAGATGTACGACCCTGGTACGGACGAAGCCAGAACATCACTCCTGTTGTACTGGCATAATCGTTCTAGTGAGTCTGCACCTAAGAGAAGAGGTATTAGATCCGAGTTTCACCGTTATTAGAGCTAATCGGCAGTCCATATCCATGGCCGTGCCAGGCTTCGAAGCCCGGACATCTGACATATGGACTCAGGAGAATAATCACATCCGAACAAGAGGACCGTTCGAACGAGAATAATGTGAATGTGAATTCTACTAATCCAGCAACCACCCGCAAAGAAGCCGGAGCACATAAGACTGCTGCACGCGCATCAAGTGCAAACAGTTATTTTCGGGACATGTTACCTTTTACCGCGTGTGTACTTTGGCCGATTAGCCTAAAACAACTTGAAACGCGTCTTGCAGTGACAACACACACGTTCTGTCGCCAATTACAGGTGTTTAGTGTGACAATTCATCAAACATCAGATGAACCAGACTAATGGACGAAATCCCAACGGTCGGTACGGTAATCCCACTAAGAAAGACCTGAAAACGAGACCCTCGAGAGAAAGCCACCTTATTAGTTGTTGATCAAATGGCTGTGGACCTGCGGCTGAGCTTGGCGAACAGGTTAACAGGCACCTGATCAACAACCAATAAACGCTACTAATATTTCGAAAAATCGCCAGAAAGCCACCTTCCAAGTGAGACGGATTATGATGTGAATGGAACCAAATGTGAAGCAGATTAGGCCAATTATATGAAGTCAAGTCAAATCTGATAGGCTAGCAGAAATATGATATCGGCAACAACAGCTCACGGAAGATGTGGCAGAATAATTTCCAACTGATCAATATAACAAACAAGCATACAACAAACGGTAAACACAAACATATCCGGTAATTCAAATAGCTGTGTGACCAGGTCCTGTGTGACCTCACATGGTCGGAGAGAACCGTTACTGGCCTTAAAGTTTATCATAATCCTGGCCGAGTGTAAACGAGACACTAAAGCAATAATACATCATCCACAATTAGCTTCAACTGGTCAGAGAATCTCTACAAACAAATACGGTTACTGGCGAGATGAAACCGTAAGATATCAACCGATCAAAAGGTACTGAAAAGCAAAAGCCTCTTTTGGATTACTTAAAAAACATTTATCTATAACCCTGTACAAGACCGTGTTAAGTAGGTTTGCGCGGAATGCATTGATATTCAGTAACCGAAGAACTCTGTTAGATAGATGTTGATGTATTCTAACCACAGAAAATGGGTAACGGCAAAGTTGAGTACTGACAGACAGAAACTTAAATGGCGCGATCCAGAACAATCGCGGATTTTCGGTAGCCTACCGAGCGCTTTCAAAGAAAATACCAGTAAATCAACAACTGTAAAATGGGTCTAGATTTGCGCCCATCTCGGTTCGATTTACCTATATGAACAAGTTACTCACAAGAGCCGACTCACAGAGGCCCCTTCATATATACTGGTTTTAGTCTATTCTGTAGCAACACCAGCTACAATTTCCAACACCTTCCTGCCTTCTTCCTAATCTGTGTCATCGATCATGGAAACAGGGGGGGGGGACAGATCATCACCGACAAGTTAAACTAAAATGACTTGAAAAAAGGAGATAACTCAAACCAAAAAACATGCATCTATTGGTGTATGCGAAGGTTACTTACAACGGTCGTTCTGGGATTGTCAGAGTGATGCTGCCTTGTGCATTGTCCCCTGCATTTAGGAAGCCGAAGAAGCCGACCGAGGCACATACACAAACCACGACAACCATACCCACGTTGAGCACACCACTGAGATCGGTATAGCCTCTCGGATGAGCCATTTTGTTTTCTATGGGTAAAACCTGATAACAGGAGAATGGGAGTAGTACGAGTACGCGGAGGTGCCAGCATCATTTAAAACAGCTGGGAGAGAATAACAAAGTTCAAATGACGCCGAATATTTCGTTCCAAGCAGTTAATAAACACCATGAATCTGTGAGGCTTGTGCAGCTGGTAAGTGGATATTAAACACTCGACAAGTTTATGTAACTCTGGATGGGGAGAAGTGACACACAATATAAATTAATGGGTGTCGTACAGAGGATTTTACTTCACCTTTCGATCCTCCGAGCAACCATCCAACTGTTTTCGTCTCCCCAAAAAACGAGAAACAGGTGACTAATCCATAGGAGGATTTGGATTGAAACAAGGTAGATGAGGATGAGTGTATGGCAACAGAGGAGAGCGCGTAGGATGTGTGACAGCCTGGGTATGGAGTCGAGATTCCCATAGACTGAGTTTCAAGTAAGAAAAATCTGCAACAGCCTGCCATCGAATCAAGGACACAAGAGCATTACACATCGTTTACGACGGTTGAGATGAGATGCAAAAACGTGCAAGTGATTACCGACTGCAACCTGAAAAATCGAAGCAGCGAACACACGACTTAGCCTAAAAAGGGTTGATCACCACTAACAAAACAGATAAGTTGCCATTTTCTTCAAGTTGTAAGAACTAAGTTCTCCTGATTCACCTGTAAGCCACTGTCACACTCTTCAACCTACGTTAGTCGAAGTACTTTACAACATATGACGTCTTAAAATTCTTGTTTTCAATCGTGAAGTAAGTGGCGCACAACGCTCAACACCAGATGCCGCCACATTTTGCTTAATGTGACAGCTCCAGCTACCTTGGAGTACCCATAGTGTGGTGAGTGGTAGACAATCCACACGGTCGTACCACGCCAAATGTGGGCGCTTTAGGCGATTCTTATTGGTTGTTGATCAGGTGGCGATTCTTCCACTCAAGTGCGTGAGCTGAGTTGTACAAACAATTGTGGTAATTGATCGTAACGGACAGAAGTATTCAACCGTATAACGTTGCACTGAGTCAGTGATTTTCAGCGTGAAGTCTTATTAGTCCGATTCAGTAGACAGCCCAAGGCGACTTTCCCCTGCCTCACTCAAAAGACCCATTTCAAAATGAAAATAGTATTGTTACTCATTTACACCACTCCTTTCAGTTCGCCATCACAGTGAGGGACGTCGAGTGTCTCAAAAACCTTTAAGTTCAAAGCTTATATGATATCACACTACTACCACTACACCACACTACTGCTTTTGCCAGGACTTCGTGCGGTTTGGCCAAAGGACGTGTCATTCTCGGACGAAAGTGTATTGAGAGTACAGAACAGACCAGTAAGGTCACTAAATGAGTAAATTGCGTATCACATGCCTCATACGCAAAATGAAGCCTACTCACAATCAATGTTTCAGTAACTTGGGTGTGAGGTCCACATCCCCTCTTGCAACCTTGAAATGCCCTTCCCTTCCCTCTGCTTTATATGGTTGCATCAGGGCCCTGGAACATAGTTCTTCCCTCCCCATGTGCGCAAACAAGTACAACAGTAGGAACTGCCATTTCGCGCCCAATACCTTTGGATGGCGAGGATAGAATGTGATCGACAAACATGGCGCCAATGCGTTCGGTCGCTACAAGCGGGGTCAGCCTCAAGGGGTTCATAAAACTCAGGTTCGAAAATTGGAAATCGAAGTAATTAAACACTTACCATGCCTATACCTTCGAAAGCGAATATGACGATGCTGAAACCGATGAGCAGATTTTGAAAATTCGTATAAGCAGGGAATGTGTTGTAAGGCTGAAGGCCAGCCGTGAGGAGATAAGCCAGCACAAGTATGGTCCCAATCATAGTGGCAATGTTGGCGATCAAAGAGAGCCGGGCGAGTATACGCATATCCAGAGACCAGCAGAGAGGTATCAGTAGCAAGGTGACCAGGAATCCGATAAGGTAAAAATTCTGTGGCTGGTCGGGGAGAAACGAGCGCACAAACTGGGAGATTGAAACAAACAACAATTTTGGAGTGAGCACGAATAGGGCTATTTGGTGTGAAGACAATCCGATACAAAGCGTAGCATACTGGAGTAAACCAACGAATAAAAAGCCGAGGAGTGATTCCTATTTTGGGATGAAGAAGTGATCCAGGGTGATATCAGGGAATATCCCTGAGGAGTTGACCCGAGGCTAACTGGTATATCCGGGTGGCGGGAAGTAAGGTGACCTATGCCCCATTTTGCATCGCTGTTAGGCCACCACAAACCAATACCGTTCGGTGGTCAAATCGAATCCAACCCAAACACCGTAACCAGCTCATTGATCTCTCTATCGACTCTGCATCAGTCGACAGTGCAAGTCCACGAAAAAGTACGTAGTTTGCAAATAGGGGGGACTCCCTATAAATGAAACGGATTCGTCAAACCAGCTACTCAATAAACTTTATGGAGTTGTTCACGTCACTTGACTTTTTCGTTAGTACGTCGATCAAATTCATTCGCAGCATAGTAACTAACGCCATGCGTTGTTGGCCATATCACCAACGATAGTCGATTTCGGAGGTTCTGAGGCCTAGCCTTCGGCAGTTTCGCATACAGTAGCCCCCCAATGTCTTTAGAGATCGTTTGTTTCGCTGCTCGCTGGGAAACGATGCATCTATGGGAGAGGGGTTTTAGAAAATCTCCCTCGCATCCCCTTTTCGAAATAATACTTTGGTAGTCAGCCAAGAAACACATGATGCCTGTTAGTAAGTTGCCTATCCAGTTCTTCCCACAAAATTAGGCGCCGGCCATACACGTCAACATCCCATGAAAAGTACCGCTAACGAACTACCTCGACTGGAATATCAGTGTGACAGGCCTAAGTGATAGCCACATCACAAAAGGAATATCCCTTCGAAGCTTCTGAGGCGGGGCCTTCAAATTTCCGGCCGTACCTATCCTTTGCCATCAAAATTAGTGCCTAGCCAGATTAGGGTGTTCCCTAACGTCGTTCACTGCCAAATTAAGTCATTATTTGAGCACACTACCTGGATTATCATCATCGTGATTACACCTGAACGTCAAATCATGCAAAGCCTGCAAAATTCCCCGATGCTATCAATTAAGATCTTGCCACATAACGGGATTTTCGTGCGTAATTTCGAAATCTTCTCTAGAACGAAGTACTACAAAAGGGAAACCCATAAGCGTCACCCTAATGGGCGGATAGCACCTTGAAAAGCAAAATTTAAGAGGTCTGTTTCTGTCTATTTTAGCACTGAATGCGTCAATTCGAGGAAAAATTGACGAACTGTGTCAACCCGTTCCCATCGGAAAAGTAAGTGTGAAGGTTTGAATAATGTTTACGAAAAAATCCTGATTGTGCCACTGTACCACGAACTATCTTACCCTCCTCCAAGAGTTCTCGTTGACATGGATTGATCAAAAGGGAACGGATAAGAAAACGGACGGTGGTGCACTAACTTACGTGAATTTTCCTTGGAGCTCAAATCCGCAAATCAGTTTCACGCACGGTTTTCCCCACATACTTTGTCCTATAGTAGGCAAACTGAAATTCCTCGGTCAATGCAGGTTTGTCCTTATGTTGAATGTGTATACTTCCCGAGCACTAACATAAGAAACCTTTCTCAAAATATGGGTCTACTGTGGAAACCCAGTGTCTTTCCTTGGTTTGCAATGACCAATCAGCTTTGTCTTTTCTGAGGCCCATTAGTTTGCTAAACACTGTGGAAACTCGACATCAAGCTAGTCCCGATTGTATACTCATCAATGGTCTACTTATGTACAACCGAAGTAGACAGTCGTGTTGACGTCCGACCATCGAACGACCAGAATTCTTTCTAAGGTGTGCGTATAATAATGATGCACTAGTGATATGGGACGAAAAACGCAGAATATTAACCCAAGAAGACTGAATCATCTTCAGTTTACACTAAAGACCGCAGACTTTGATGTTTTATATTATGATTACCAATTCACACATCACGACATACTCCCAATTTATCTAGAGTTCCGTTTCAAACTGTGTTAAATCATGAACGCCCTGTTCATCAGCGGAGGCTGCTTCACATTGGATGCCCTCTAAAAGAAAAAACATACGATCATGGGGTCGGCACAGCCACCAAGCACCAATCCATCGTTCTTAGGGCTGAGGTTTTTAGACCAAGCACTGTGGATTGCATCTTGCAGTCGGGCGGCATAAATATTTGAAAGTCGACAAACACTTTCCTGGGCCATAAAACAGTAAACTGCTAAGGCGTATGTTAATAAACTGAACTACTCGCTGGCTACTAAAAACAGTAACGAAGCTTTTGTGTCAAAAGCGAAACGTTTCCCAGCAATACATCTACTGATTGTTACCAAGCCGTTTAATAACATACCTTATACCCGGGAATTCGAACACAAGCTATCACGGTATCCACTAGCGACGCGCATTAGGAACCGAAACTCCTCTGTAAATAAGGCCACAGGTCTTGACAACGTAACACCTCTTTATAAAATACTGCACCACAGCTCCCTTATGCCATTTATTTAATCGCATCCTCAAAGAAAAACATGGCCTTAACGAGTGGAAGACTGTCAAAGATTAGGTTCACTATTCGTTGTGATTTCATCAAATACCGCCCTGTTTCAGGCATATCAGTCTTGTCTTAAGTGTTGGAGGGGTTGGTGTTCGCTCATGCGGCACCCGCCGCGCTGCTTAAATCATTTCTGAGCGGAAAGCCTGACGCCTCGAACGACGACCCAGTTACATACCTTGGTTGTGTCTATCGATTGGCCCGCCTTTCAGGACTTCCCAGTCAGGTAGCGCCGCAGACGCTTGAAACCTGCTGGACACTTGTTTTAGTTGTTGGTGGTTGCGGGATTTATGGCGCTACCTGACTAGGAAGTCCTGACAGGCGGGACAACTGATCGACACAACGAAAATCGTTCGAGGCGTCGGGCTTTCCGCACACATCACTCAAGAACAAACATGTTCGCCTGTTCAAACGTAAAAATTCAGATACGTCCAGCGTGCGCTGGTGGAGTAAGGGTAACACCCTCACCTCGCATGTCAGATGTGCGCGGTTCAAACCCCGGCATGGCCAATGATATGCACTGCTGATGAGCTCCAATAAGAGCGAAACTCGAGTCCAGTGCTTTTGGTGTGGACTCATTAGAATGATTGCGCCAAAACAGGAGGACGATTGATCAAACGAGAGCCATGTGGGCGCGCATTCTACAAATCCTACAACCACCAACAGTTAAATCATATCTACCAGACCGCATACAAGCCAAAAAGACATACCGCTGATTCATTTGCCTGCCCGGCGTGTAAAAGCTCTTGATGATCTTATCTGTGCTTCGATTCACTTCACTAAACCTTGCTGCCTCGAAAGACTTTTGAAGCGACATGCATGGACGAATCCTGTCAATTTTACATTTACTTCCACAAAAATCATCATCATCATCATTGAAATCAGTACAGTGGTCATACATAGTGGTGCCTAAATACCATACAAACATGAGAGAGGAAAGCCTTAGTAAAAAGAGGAATTTTGTCCCGTCATTGAAGCCAATCTATGCTGAAAAGCCGAAAAGTACCGTACAGTTGTTTCATCTTTGTTCGGTGCGCATCTCACAAAACTCAGAGAGTTTCCAACGCGCGACCTTCCGGCCAGTGGTTGAACATTTAACCGTTTGACCACGAGCGAGTGGTCAGCATGTGATTGACTCGCACTTTAGTACAGTGCGAAGAAATTTGAAGAAACCCTATGTCCTTAAAAAACACGACAGAGGATAATGTGCCTACAACCTTAGGCAGCGTTAAGATAAACACATTTGACCTAATGTCGAATTAATTGACCATCACTGGGATTGACCCAAAGTCATTGCGAGCGTCAACCGACATAAGCCCAACCTTTCCAACCACCTGCAAGCAGGATCACGCGGGCTCCAGGCGGGAAGGCGCAAAGACCCCACAGCACTGAGTCTAACTGTCATGTTATGGCCTGTCCCCCGCAAACCATGTGCCAACAATCGATTGGAACAGAAAAAGACGCTCTCATCAGTCGATGGTGGTTAAGCTTGCGTTTAATCTGCCACTCTAACGATTCGGACTGGTTAGTAAGTACCCGCTTACGTCACACCACGTCACGTACTCGTTACAGCCAGCCAACTCCTGATAGGCCCTCCTTCGGACCGAAGAGGGCCAAGCCACAACCACAGAGTAAGACTGCTTTTGCAGTTGCTTTGTATTGGAGAAAGACGAAATCACTTCTCGAAATGGGGATGTCAGTGTTGTGGTTGCCAAGCTCCGATATTTGTGGTGCCGACGGAACATCAGCTTGGCTGTCAAGGGTAGAGTGCGCAATGCCGCGGTCCGATCTGTCTTACCTTATGAATCAGAAACGTGGCCACTGCTTGCGACAGATTCTCGGGGAATCTGTTTAACCATTGGTGCCTCCCGAAACGTTGCGCGGATCTGGTGGGAACATCAGTCTAGTAATGCTGAAGTACGCCTGTAGGGTGGGCCAAGACTGTGTTCATACCGAGGCGTGCCTAGAACCTGAATGGATTATGACCCATACCCTCTTTAAAAATTCTTAATAAGTGCCCCCTAAGGCAAGTTAAGTGCATTAACCACCTAGAAGTTAAATAATCCTCGGGTATATCACGGTATAATCACATAGGGGAAGTGTTTTTAAAAATCCGGTGATCGAACATTCTATCACTCGGTTAGCGGCTCTGCATGTCTCCATTTAATTAATTAAATTTTATTCGTCTCATTATCCTACCAAAATCCTGTACTACTCACCCGTGTTTTCGTGACTTACTGAAACTTGAATTTACCGTTATAGGACGGTGCATCAAGATATCGTACTCCTCTGGTAATACACTTCACCATTCCTTATAAAATACCTTGGTAGATCGACCTTTTAAATCCTGTTCAAGTACTAATATGATCCTTCAGGATTCTTCTCGTCTTCGGTTTGCGCTACAAAACTGTCCTCCTAGACGTCGCTTGAGGGGCACTGGCGTAATTTCGCACACACGTACCTCGGCCTACAAAACTCAAGCGTCGTACTTGGCTCGAATCAACACTCTACCGTATTCTTTTGGGAATTAACTCCTGGAGGTGCTGTCGATATGAACCGGTCTGCCTCAAAAGTATCAAGTGTTTTTGTGTGCGCGACCTATTCCTACATTGGCAGTTTGTATGCAAATAATTGTTGGTATTCTTAGAACCGTTAAACTTAATAAAAAGCTCTTATCCTAGTATTGTTATCCCCTAGAACCTCCCGTGATTTATCCAAAGTCAGTGCTCGTTTAAATAACCCATAGGTATGGAAGCACCAACTGAAGTAATATATCAAGGCCGTATCTAGGTCACGTGCAGGTGGCCGGTGTTTCCAGGACCAGACACGTCCCACTGAGTATATGCGCTATAGGAGACCGGATGAACAAGGCACTTCTCACCAAATGGAACAAGGCCATACTCATTCCATGCGCCCAAGCAAGCAACGTCCTGGCAGCCAAACATGCCCTTGCAGTATCTCAGCCAGCATGTACTCCTCGGGTTAAATGTCGGCTGTGTAATGAAAGGATACGACAGCTGAACAATGGTGATTTTTATGAGCGGATGTGGGATACAGCAGCAAAAACACAATGTGAACAGGGTAGCAAGAAAGTCCGACAGCATGTTTTACCATAATAGGCCTGCGAACCTGTTCAGAACACCGTCGACTACCAAAAGCATTCATTCTCCTATCCTTTTCAGATCATGCTGAAACAAAACACCAGGCTACACACAGAAATAGCGCCAAAAATAACTGTGGTCTGACTTAAGTTGTTACCGGGTATGAACAACGGACCCTAATCTGTTCAAGTGGAACATATAACCAACTGAGTGATTGTTAATTCACTCCTTCACTACACAGTTATCCCATAAAAGAAAACAGTTGCACTTGATGTTGCAACATCAGATACTAGTCGTTCAGCTGTAACCTAGTTGCCATGCCACCCTAAGGAGGCACGAGGGCTGCGATACTGCCAGGTTGCCCAAGCCTAGACAGGGGAAGTCGAGATGCAGAGGTCGGATTCGAACCAGGGACCTTCCGGACTGTAAATTCGCGCTCTAACCACTGAGCTACCTCGCCCCATCGTGGCACAATTACAGTCAGTTCTAAGAATGGAATGGTTTGCTACAAACTGTCTGCGTACTTCTCGTGTATGAAATTTCATGTGTAGACAACAGTTTACCGATATGATCCAGCAGTTATCGTGATTACCCCGGGAAGCACTATTTATATGCTGGCAAATTTAGTGCTGGAATGACCTGTCCCCATCCCCAAGCGGTTAAACCGGTACGTTCTTTAGCATGCAGTAAACAAAGAGAGGGCTGTAACAATAGTGCTCACAAAACTGATAAGGTTAACCAAGAAACACCTCTGATTCATAAAGGCAAGCTTGTCTGCAGTCACGATAAACACCAAGAAGACCTACATAGCGAATGTTCTCCGTGAGGAAAAGGAGGTAGACGCATAAACAACCAATTTGTACAACAATCAGAAACGCATTCACCATATGCCTGAAAAAAATTAAATGTGACCCCAGCAAGTATGAGAAACAGCGATACTTTATTTTGCCCTTGGATTTCCGAAAAGGTACTGGTCCGTATTTAAATACCGAGAAGACCGTCTCCGTGTAATCCATTTTTGAACGATCAAGATTATGGCTGTTGAAAAACGTTGGTATAATAACATTATTACACAGTCGGCTTACCGTTCAACAACGGATCTCGCCGTCCGAACAATCACATGCATCAGATAGGCGGAAATCACGCCAGCTACAAAAATAAGAAAGAATCCCGTCTAGAAGTAGGGGCATAATGAAGCTCGAGCTGAAAACTTACCCAAAGACCACAATACTTTAGAACCACCGGCATCGAAAGCATGCCCGTTCCAATATTACACTTGAGAAAACTCATAAGTGTGTGAGCCTCACTGCAGAAAAATGGCTTCATGTTTTCAAACATAGCATTCTTAAATTACCTCAGATTTGAGCTCACGGCACAGGCATCTTCGAGTTCAGTCATAATATTGCTGTTTTCTTCTTCCGTCACGGCAACGCTAATTACATCTGCTTCACGTAATGCATTGCGCACCATAGGTGCTCGATCTGAAGTATCCATCACTTTGCACAATGTCTAGTAGTTCTTGGAGCGGGAATAGTATATGCGTCACTGTAAAATAAGTGTGGAAAAAATAGTGAGTTTGCCAGGTAAGAATTGATTAGCATGGTTATGTACGATAAAACCTTAACTGCGATTGATTTCACCACGATATATTGAATACTTGCACACCATCTAGAGGCTGATGAACAGATTGAGTATGATGACAAAAATGAGGTTTAACGAAAAATAGATGGTAGTTCAGTTCAATTCCTCAGGTTTCAACTATATATGTCGGTTATTAGCCTCCGAGTCGGTCTATTACTCAACAAACATGTATACACATCAAAATAATTAAAAAAGCTGATGTGGCTATATATGTTGGTTATTAGCCTCCGAATCAGCCTTTCACTCAACAAATATGAATGTACATGCTACAAGGATACTTTTGTTCTGCATCCTCATGCAAATTAAAGGCCTCACTGCTCAACATACGCGGTTTAAACCGTAACCAACTCGACAAGCCAATTCTTGTCCTCTGACACACCACCTATACTCTTTCTAAACCTCTGGAACACGTGACCCAGCCCATCATTGTTACCAGTCCAAGGGTGGAGTGTGCGTCTCAAAATCAGCAGCAGCAGCAACAACAACACAAGCGGAGGACACTGGTGCTTCACTGTCGAATTTGAATAAAGCCTTACAATGGAAAAGATGGGACAATGAGAAGAACCTGGGGCTAGCCTACATCCAAGGTGCTTACACCTCCAGCACTGTTTTATTCTGTCCGTTTCTAGGTTTCTGCCACTCTGAATCAGGTATGGAAAACAACGATCTTCTCAGCAAGCGGTAACTCGGCATGCTTAACACACGGCCCAGCCACCTTAGTTTGTAGTGCTGAATATACTCTTTGAGTGAAGTACCATTTGTTTCAGCAAACAACCGTATCCTGATCACCCCATTCCGAATTCACCGGTTCTAGCCGATTCCAGCTATTCTTCTGAAAATTGATCGTCAAAGATGTCACGTTCGCATCACTCTCGTTTGAGCAGTCCCCATTTTGTCCCGGTGCAAATGTTCCGGTAAATCCACATCAAACGAAGGAGCGTATGACTCGAGTGGCACTCTTATTAGTGTTCATTAGCAGTACATATCATTGGCCTAATCAAAAATTGTCCAGCAGATTTCGAGCCCCGTGGTGCTACCTGACTGGGAGGTCCTGACAGTGGAATCAGTTGATCGACACAACCTGGACAGTTACTGGATCGTTGTTCGAAGAGTCGGGCAAACAACTCACGTCGCTCAACCCTAAACACCTTCCCCTGTTCAGACGTGAAAATTCAAACGTTGTAATAATGGTAGTGCCACAGTTCAGTTCTCGGTCTGATCCTCCCAAGCTAGCACTTTCGGCAAAATAGCCACCGAGAGTAAACAAAGTGAAGTAAACCACCAAAATCAGGTCAAAACCACATGTACAGCGCGTCGTATTTAAAGTGTATGCGGCAACAACATTTTGGAAACTAGGGCACCTTGTGGACGCGCAAATGGCAATCGGCATTCAGCGGATATGGAATCTGTTAGGTACATAATTTCGGCCAATCAGAGTTTGCCTTGATACTTTACCGGTAAGTTGCCCGATCTTCTGGCCAATCCCGTGTGGGTTCAGCTTCTTGACCATAGCTGCACCTAACTGCGAACGGTTAGGCGGATCTGGTGCAGTATTCCGCCTAACAGATGCGTCCAGTGTGTGCCCGAGGGGAGGCGGTAAAACGCACGCCTCACATGTTTGAGGGTCTCGGAAAGTTTCTGGCATTCTGGGATTATTTTCAGGAATCTGACCTTCATGACACCCCTCCTTTTGGCCGTTCAGCCTAAAATTGTCGGCGCGGGTCAATGTGAATGGGCTGCACATGTTTTTTGATGCGATCGATCCAGCGCATCGGATGCAAAAATAGGCTTGTCGTGGGCGGTACAAGTGAAGCAGTGGCTATTGGGGCTGGCTTCGGAAGTTCGAAGGTTTCAAGCAACAGGTTGAGGTCTAATGGCTGTTCTTCCGCTTTTAAGGTCGGGCACTCAGTCGACCATAATAAAATAAAATAATAATCGTTCAGCTGTAGCACCCTTTCGGTGCCTAACTGCCATGCCACCAGAAGGAAGCACGAGGGTTGGGATAATGCCAGGTTGCCCAAGCCTAGAGCGGGGAAGTCGAGAGGCGGAGGTCGGGTTCGAACCACGGACCTTCCGGTCAGTAAATTCGCGCTCTAACCACTGAGCCATCTCAGTCGACCATACCTGATTGACATGCCGTTTCCAAATCGATGATCCCACCCCGGCGCTATAAATCACCTGACCGGTCCTTTAGAGGGCGACTCCAACAGTCCAGCGATAAACTTCGCCATGAAGAAGTTCCATAAAATGATCTATACACGTCATTGTACACTCGTCACTGACAATAAACCGCTTCTCGGTGTCTTCGGGTCGACAAAAGGCATCCTTGTTTGCACAGTAAACCGTTTGCAACGTTGGGCTACGACTTCTCCATCAAATACCAGTCGACTGATGCTATTGGCCGGGAGATGGCGAGATGGCTCAGTGGTTAGAGCAGGAATTTACTGACCGGATGGTCCGTCGTTCGAACCCGACATCAGCTTCTCGACTTTCCCTGTCTAAATTTGGGCAACCTGGCAGTATCCCAGCCCTTGTGCTTCCTTCGGGTGGCATGGCAGTTAGGCACCGAAAGGGTACTAATATAAGGAGGAAAGCCCTTCGCTGCAGAGTTTTTTATTAGAAGAACGCCAACTAAACGGTTACAGACTATTGGACAGGAAGGTTAAACTCTAATTTGCACGTTGTTTTTAAAAACGGAATATCCATCTTCTTCTCCAAAGCGTCTTCTTTAACTCTCCTGGATATTCATTGACTATCGCACAATTGCAAGCAAAAACTGCAAAGTAGTTTCACAAATTCCGTAATAAATCCCACCCTCCATTAGATCAAGGCGAAGTTACGAGGACACACATACTACTCGCATGCGTCATCAGTAGTACCCACCGTTACACACCTTCACCCTTTAAAGGTCGCTTGCATGCCACTGATTTCCATTTACCTCCGTTAGGTCGTCTCCGGCAGCCGGTCTGTTCGGCAGCTCTTCTGGTGTATCATGCCACTTCCGAAGCTGAGTCCCACTCACTCTTTTCGATCCCCGACCGTCTTGAATTGTATAGACGTTCCCCCGGCGGTCGGTAACGACAAACGGACCTTGCCATCGACTGCTTAGCTTCCGCGTCCCAAGTCCACTTCTTCCAGGATTCTGATGATCCTTCCACTTAACCTTCGCGACTATGGGGAATGGTCGTGCCTTTCTACTTGCCGTTTTCTGTCTAGTCCTTTCCTGAGCGGCGGACAAGTTTTCTCGAGCTTTCCTCCTTTCCTCTCCTAGCTCCTCTGGAGACAAGTGTGTTGCCGGCCATAACCCAATTTCCTGATCAACTGGAAGGCGCGGATGTCGACCGTACATCAGCATGAAC
>SJOL01009319.1:2975241-3050863 GCA_004794785.1 Opisthorchis felineus | reverse complement strand
CAGAAGGGCGTGAAAGAGATCACGAAGAGTTTGGGTGTTGTTGGTGTTGTACGCCTTCCAGGATGGGGCCCCCGTGACCCCGCCTGTGCTTGGCTGGAGACGTTGCAAGAAATGGCGGCTAATCGATGTCAGTGGCGTTCGTGCTGTCAGTTTCTTTCCAGATTGTCTGATTGAGCGCTTGGAGGTGTAGGTACCTCAGAACGTTTGACATAGGTCGGCACTAGATCTCCTCCCTCACCCACTCTTTTTCCCTTCTTTTCACTCTAGGGCTTTAAATATAATTAGACGAACCTTGTGGTTGTACGGCAGTGAAGCATCAGTGTCAACACTAATGTTGCTGTCTTTGATGATGATGATGATGATGATCTCGCCTTGGCAGTGGAGTCGGTTTGCCCGAAGGTTCGAAAGACGGCCCAGCAACTTATCCGGTTAATCCGCCTTCCAGACGCGTGAAATCTGGTGGATGATTTTTACTTATGGATGGTTGTTAGTTTATAGGAATTCAGTTCGCGACATTTTGAACAGTCCTCTTCCGGAAAGGCTGAGGATGAGCACTTACCTGACTGGGTAAAACTGGACTCCACTGCTTCCCACCTATGTCGTGGAATTATCGGGATAATCGCACCATGGCAGAAGGTGCGATTCATGTTCACAAATAGTCAGATTACTGACTAATCTGAGACATCAGCCGAACCAAGCAAACCAAATGGAGAATGGTTTCACCCTTAAACTTACAAGGCGAAAAGACGATGTCGTTTTGAGCTAGTTGCATATCGTAATCTTGATTTTGATCACAGGAGCTTAGCGAAGCTTTTCTTCAAATTAATAAATCCTGTTAGTCCCGAATGCCACCCTTGATCTTCATGAAGAGAACAACCAATAGAGCAAATGCTACACGTCCGTAAATAGCCTTTTGTATCCTATTACTTTGCAGAATTGGTCTGGTCCAATTGGTCCACATATTGCGTTTTAACGCCCCCTCACATTCTGAATGCTTTTCATTTTTTGCTCATACTAATCGAGCGGAACGCTTGATTCGAATCTCGCTCTTAGAAGAACTCATCAGCGGTTTGGGGTCACGCAGGTCACTCGTGCGTCAACACATCCCCCCTTTTAGACATGGTAATTTTGATGAATCCTCTTTACACTGTTGTAATAGCGGTAGAACACTCATTCCGCGCCTCAAATGTTCAGATTTCAAATTCTGGTGCACCCAAATATACGTGCTGCTGGTAGACTCTGGTAGAGCGGTTCTACATCTGTTTCTAACCGTGCGCTATCCTAAAAATCCCTTTCGACAAAATAAGTTGGAGTAACCGACACCAAACCGTCCAAAGACTTCATCACAGCGCTGGTGGAATGTAGCGTAACTGGAGGGAAGTTAAAAAAAATTGTGTTCAGTCAGTAAACAGGGCTGTTTTAGGTATCGACGTTCCAGGCGTTGAAATCTCTCCTGATATGTTTCGCCGTGGCTTTGTTAATTCCACTGTCCCTGGTATCATTCATTATCAAAGCCCGTATGTACACACTACAGCAACAACCAGCGTTAGCGCTCTAAAAGTGCAGATCCTCGGCATAGGATTGGACGAGAATGGCTGCAATCAGTCAACCGAAATTTCACCCTTTTTTGTAGCCCGTGCTCTTGGGCCGCACATTTTGTTCACCATTACTCTACCCTAGTGGATGAAACTTGATGGTTTTTATTCAGCAGGTGGTAAGTCCCATCAGAACCTAATTCATGAATCTAATGAGATTATTACTTTTGTCAGCTGGAGTAAAAACATCAAAAGTGAAAGGTTGGCGCGAGAAAATCGTAGGACTAATTCATGACATCATCACATTGAGAGAGAATTTTTATTATATTCCCCCAACTTTTCTCTTCAGCACCTTAATAAATCGCTCATCGTCGCTTCACTAGTTCTAATTCAGGATAGCCATTAACTCAGTTTTGGAGCCATAGAGATCCGAGATCAAGAACACATTGAAGTCGTTTGACTCACTCTAACGTAACCAAATTAAATGGGACAGTGGTAAAACTATACGGGGACAGTGCTGAGCTATATCGGGGAATAGTGTTAGCGAGGCTGTTTTTTCTTCAGTAGATCAGACTATGCGTAGGTTTTTGATGGTTAAGGCTGAATAACCTACCACATCGTCTACGAAATTTATTCACATTAACACTTTATTGCATCTATTGACGTAGTCCACTTTAATGAACTTTAATATTACTTGTGTTTTTGTATTTATTATACATATCCTCAGTTATCGTCCTAGACACCCGTGTACTCGATATTGCTATGAATTATGGCCCTCCACATTAAATGACTACCTTCCTAATGCGGCCAAATATGTTTGGCTTTTGCGGAGTCTTACTAGAGAGGGGGTGCTCTATTTTCAAAGTGCGTAAACTTTCCATGACAAGCTTGAAAGAAGGTTAAACACTTTTTGCAGTACCGATAAACATGTCGCGAATGTGCACCTGCAGTCATTAACATGTGAGACCAGGCAAATGTTGAATGGCAGAAAAGTGCCAAAATTGATAAGGACGAGCGTCAGCTGATTCAGGCCTGAAATAAATCAGACGGACGATCAACTTTACACTAGCTGATCTCCTTAAATCTGGGACCATCCCGGAGAATCGCTGCTGTGGCGATTGCTCCCGGTTGAGCACCGCTGTTCCGGTGGGAGCAAACCCAAATTTGACGCTTTGTCTTTTTGTGAGGACCAACCAGAACAGCCGTGGTATGACTGCAGATCGAGTTATGTGAGAGCAAGTAGCTGAGATGATTCAACTGCGAAATTTGTTGAGTAGATTCCATTCATGACAAGCTACCGTTCAAATGTGCCACCTGTGGCTGGTACCCCTAGTATCCCGTGTGAGACAGATTACTGAATGTCTCATCATGCCGCACAGCTGCCCGAACCTAATACCTTATCTCGCTAGCTACGGTTCATGTGTACCAGAATAAATAAGTTCTGTCAGTAAGTTGTCCGTAGCATGGATTGCTCTAATGCAAAAGAGTAGATCTAATGAACTGGTCTCTCGCAGTTACACTACCTGAGGGTAATAGTGTTGATTTCAAGCGGCCGCATTGAAATGCCGAAATACACTCAGCTGACACCGGCTGCTGGGTTCACTTGTTGTGTGGTCAAAATTATTAGGCCGTCATACAA
Organism: Opisthorchis felineus; assembly: GCA_004794785.1. NCBI lineage: Eukaryota > Metazoa > Platyhelminthes > Trematoda > Opisthorchiida > Opisthorchiidae > Opisthorchis > Opisthorchis felineus. The sequence goes on along the minus strand of SJOL01009319.1, from coordinate 3,047,689 downwards.
CAATCCTTTTGTATGACAGAGAATGATGGAAAAGTCCAGCAATCCAGACTATAGTAAATCCGATTTTTTTTTCAAGCGTGATTTCGGAGGATTCTGTGTGTCACTTGCAAAATCAAAAGTGAACTTGTAAAGTAAGGGATTATTTTATGGTGGCCTTGTTGTTGCCTAACATTGCGAACGAGACATTCGGATTTATCGAAATACACTCATTTGCAAACAACTTTGGTTTTGCGGGAGACTCACCTGGAACCCAGCTGAATCTCTCGTTGATGATGTTTCAGCTGGGGTACAGGTGAGTCTCTCGCAAAACCAAATGTGTTTGCAAATGAGTGTATTTCGCTAATTTCGTGCAATTTGGTTTCAATTAGAACATAAAGTTGACGGAAACTCAGCGACTGCGCCTACCTGATGAGCCCCAAGAAGGACGAAACCGGTCGTGGGCTGTCGAAGAATCTTCAGCAACCTTACGAGTAGTGCATTACTTGAAGACATTCGGATGTTTTTCTTTATTTCGCAAACGACTGCTACCTGAAAAGGTTCTATCTTTGCTTATTCCCATGTTGTTCATTAGTGCCATCAAAAGGTACTGAAAAATTTATCTAACCTCTAGAGTTTTCGTCGAAGTCACGTTTTAGCGAATGTGCTGCTACTGACGAAGATGAACAATGACGGGAAAATTAGACGATGGTTTATGGTAGACTATTCGTCATTAGCCACAATAGTGAGCCGGTTTGCCACTTGGTACCTTATTGCCGGAGTTTTCCATGCCCATTTCGATCTGGCGCCAAAAAAGCGTTTCGTGGAACGATTATCTTCTGAAAATCCGGTACATGATTATGCGGTTAGCGAGTCTTATGAGCACAAATTCCGTGATTTTTATTCCAAAACATCTAAAAGTGAAAAAGCCAAGCACTGACTGTGAACTTTAAGCTTTCTGAACTTTCTTAGTTTCACAAAATGGTGCCGATGGGACCATAGAACTAACCTGACGTTTGACCTAGCTTGGCATTCAAAAGCCGAAAATGGCTTCTTTTTATCACATAAACTACGTATAGAATGGCTTAAAACTCTTCGACAGTCCAGTATTGGTGTCGCCCTTCTTGTGGCTCATCACTTAGGTAGTATCTCTCAATCGTATGTTTTATTTGATTGCTAGACTGGAGGTAGTAGGCGAAATACACTCATTTGTACATTCTGTTGATGTTAGCCGGAGGATACCATAGATGAGAGATTCATTTGGGTCTATCGTTAGCACCAACTTAATGGATTTTTATTCGTGTTCAACTTCTACTGGGCCTTGAAGGGTAGCGAAACTGGGCTGAAAAAGTCTCTGGCTTTCATGGTATAAACTTCTCTCTGTCTGTACCTTAGCTCTCTGGGAGTATTATATTTGTTGTGCTTCTCGCTTAGCTCAAGAAAGCTATGGTTAGAGCACGAACTTACTGATCCGGTGGCCCTTGGTTCGAACCCAACTCCGGTATCTCGACTGCTCCTGTTTAGGCTTGGGCAACCTGGCACTAACTCTGCCGTCGTGCTTCCTTTAGGTGGCATGGCAGCCAGGCACCGAACGGGTGTTGCAGCTAAACGGGTATTACTTCTGTTATTATTTCGATTCCACTAGATGGCAGGACTGCTTTCAAATAAATCATGGTTTTACGGCAGCGAAACATCGGTGTTGAACACCGATGTCGTGCTGTCGATGATGATGATGAGTAGGACTGCCCACAACATCTGCCATACAGATGTTACTAATAATTGACATAACACAGTAACACCATCTCCACAATAAACGCCGTCTAGACTAGTCAGCACAACCGCTTCGGAGGAGTGAAACGTTCGGTAATCCTTTACCTGCAGGTAAATCAAACTGTGTTCTGGAACAACTTCCACATCGCTGTCTTATGTTACGGTTACAGAACCGATGTAGTTGATTATGTGGTACGAATTTGACCTCTTAGTTGGTAACAGAAAAGTGGCAAATCTCTGTAATTGTCTTATCGGGGTTTTGATGGTTCTCGTCAAAAAGGATCCCTGTACATTGTTCGCCGCTACAGGGAGCGCTGTGGATGGATTTTGCTGCATATCAAACGCTATCAAATGATCTGTTAGGTCGGGAACCCAAAAGTTGCAACGAATTTCTTCATCTTCATTATCATCTTGTCCATACAGTTTGAATGATATTGATATGATCGAACAAGGGAATGAAGTAATGTTTTGAGATCTGCTGCACTGCGTACTTGGCTGACAACAGTCGGATTGACTGATGTTCTCTGGCCGATTAAATTCCTCGTCTACCTGTCGGATTTCTCAAGGCTTCGAAACGTCCTTTTCTTTCCTTTAGTGTTCCATGTCACATGAAACTCCGTACTCCATTATTGCCTAAATCTAGTCCAAATTTCTGGTTACTGGAGCAGCCGTGCGAGCAAATCATGATATGATAAAGCACAGATGCTCCAATGCAGTACGGTTGATTTGGTCCGTATAGTTTCAAAATGTTTAGGTTGGACATTGAATGACACGCACAGCTAGGTGTTTCACCCTATTGAGATTGGACACTAGAGTTCTGTACACTTTAGTCTGACCAATTTTTGGGCTTTTGCCGTCTAAGACATCCAGATCATTACCAACTATGCGGTTATACCGAGCTTTATGTAACCCTTTAAAATGACTGAAACTGTCAAGGTGGCAGTGTCCAGGTGAGTATGTACCCGGATAAGAGCATGGATGGCGGTTTTCTGTTTGGGGAATCTATTTTTTGTTTCCAGTCAAATTCCAATGTGATAAGTGCTATCCCATAGAAAACGTAGCTTTCTCGGCCAACATTAGTTAGAAGATCATGGTGGTGTCAAAAATTTTTTTATTTTCTCAGTTTTTCGGCCCGTCGGAAATTTGGTATTTGTTGGGTTGTTCGTGAGGTTCCAGTAGTCGAGATTTGGACGCTTCTCATTTGTGGTTAAAGGCACTGGTCATTCAACTATTTCAGTGTTGACACAATGATCCGTTCGCTCACGGGACATCGTTGTCTGGATACAGTAAACGTGAGACACGACGACTGTGAGTCTTGCGCTTACCTAAGTTCGAGATAAAGCCGCATGAGTCTTGTGTAATCAGGGTCGCATGTTGCATTCCTACATTCCACTGGCTCACAAACAGTGGTTTCTGTGGGCGAACAGACTGGTTACAAATGCTGGGCTTTTTGTCGCGCAGACCAGCAACCAACGAGTGAGAAAAGGCAACAAACCATACTCCGGACCGATAATGGAAAGTGATCGATTTGGACTATGATTTCTGCAGGTGTCCATGACCCGGTTTACCTGGATATACACGCAACACTGGCCAATGTAGCTCAAACTGGCCCGCCAGAATAGCGGAACCGCAGAGCCCTAAAACAGGTTTAGGGCACGATAAAACCATGGAAACTTTGCTTGTAGTGATGACTAAATTTACTGAGTACTGAGATAACTACGTAACGATTATGAACCATTTCGGACACGTTACCAGCGTTTCAGAGGGGCTTGGTTAACAATCGGTAGTTTCTAAGTGGGCAAATTTCGTTTACATTAAGGATTCATGTGATTGCCAAAACCTAGCTGGTTTCACCGCTTGACCAGATGACATTCGTGTAAGTTTCGATGTCTATTCATCATATGCAAATGTGACCAAAGGGGCTTCTTTGGAAATAGCCAAGCGATTGGCACTAGCAGGCACCACCATTTCAGAACGGACACGACGTACGGTAGATGAACTACTGGAAGGTATAAAAGCATGCCTGAAACTCACTTCGTTTTTGACTCCGTGGTTTACAGTCAAAAAGAAGATGAGTTTTACAACTATCTGAATGACCTGAATTCACACATCATATTTAGTATGGAGATAGAGTTAACTTCGGGTACACTGCCCTTCTTAGACCGCATGACACAAAGTCTGGGAAAATAAAAACCAGTGTTGCAGAAGCCAACTGACACTGGGGCGATTTTGAACTATTCGTCTGCTTATCCGAAGTCGGTATTCGCTAGTATTGCCTCATCAGTATTCATCCCAGTAAAGGCCCTGTGCAGAGAAGTTGATCAGATAGCGGCCCAAATTGAAGGAAAAAAGAAACAAACCTCGGAGCAGTGGATATCCATCTAGTTTGATTAGGCGTCAGTTACGAAGGCTGTTGGTACCGGTGGTGATACGCAATAGGGAGTGGACTGGGACTGCTTTTATTCCATATAAACCATGGATATCCGAAGTCATTCGAAGGATTCAAAACACGGCTAACATAAGAGTACCTTTCCAGCTTTCAAGGGAACTCTTTACTCTCTGCACTGGCGCAATTGAAGGATCGCCTGCCGGCAAACAGAACCAGGGACTGCGTCTGCAAAATTAAGTGTAACTACTGGACTAAGTTCTATGTAGGACAGAACAGGCGGCCAGGGAACTTCACATCAGAATCGGAGAGCATAGGAGGAAAGTAAACAGGCCACTGAGAAACGCAGATGAATATTGAGCGCTACTGAAAGACTCGGCAATGGCGGAACATGCACTGGACACGGGACACAAAATAAGTTTAGAAAATGTTGAAGTTCTGAGGTGAGGACTACGGTTCACGCCACGTACTGATAGCCGAGGCGGTGGAAATCGCTATGCATCCCAGTGTAAATAGAATAGAGGGCATAGAGTGGTAAGCATGTGAAGAACGGTTTTAGATCAGACTAGCTGATATGTGGTGGTGTGTGGTAATCAGAAAGAGGAGTCACCAACAGAAGTAGCTTAGATCTGAAGTGCGCTTAATCTTACCACTCCCCGCCCCTCCCCTCCAACCGAATTTTCGTAGCACTTCCAAGCCCACACAGACCAACGAAGTTTACCAGTGGTCCCCAAGCTACAATCATCAATTGAAGCACCTTGAACCGAAAGACCAAGGAACCAAGCCTCGTCAAAAATAATTTGAAATTACCCCAACCCATCAACCGTAAGATTTAGTCAACCACAACTACCGACAAGACCCTTTAATTGACATTCAACACTGACCTAGTGTGCTAATCGGAAGAGGTCTTGCTGATTGGTTTTCCTTCTGCCTGGCCAACTTGGTGACCTGTTCACTTTGCCTGATGAAGCTTTTGTATCAAGAGCAAAACGTTGCCCAGTTAAAAACTATCGATTGTTTACCAAGCCCTTCTGAAACTGTAAGCAACCGGTCTGATACCAAATTCCTATCGGAAATGTGATCGTCTGACTCGCGGTTGGGTTCTTTCAATCAGCGAACAATAGCTGTAGGTCATACCACAAGTAAAATAGGCTGATGTGGTGAAGGTCTTTGTCGTGTAAAGCACAGATGCTCCAATGCAGTACGGTTGATTTGGTCCGTATAGTTTCAAAATGTTTAGGTTGGACATTGAATGACACGCACAGCTAGGTGTTTCACCCTATTGAGATTGGACACTAGAGTTCTGTACACTTTAGTCTGACCAATTTTTGGGCTTTTGCCGTCTAAGACATCCAGATCATTACCAACTATGCGGTTATACCGAGCTTTATGTAACCCTTTAAAATGACTGAAACTGTCAAGGTGGCAGTGTCCAGGTGAGTATGTACCCGGATAAGAGCATGGATGGCGGTTTTCTGTTTGGGGAATCTATTTTTTGTTTCCAGTCAAATTCCAATGTGATAAGTGCTATCCCATAGAAAACGTAGCTTTCTCGGCCAACATTAGTTAGAAGATCATGGTGGTGTCAAAAATTTTTTTATTTTCTCAGTTTTTCGGCCCGTCGGAAATTTGGTATTTGTTGGGTTGTTCGTGAGGTTCCAGTAGTCGAGATTTGGACGCTTCTCATTTGTGGTTAAAGGCACTGGTCATTCAACTATTTCAGTGTTGACACAATGATCCGTTCGCTCACGGGACATCGTTGTCTGGATACAGTAAACGTGAGACACGACGACTGTGAGTCTTGCGCTTACCTAAGTTCGAGATAAAGCCGCATGAGTCTTGTGTAATCAGGGTCGCATGTTGCATTCCTACATTCCACTGGCTCACAAACAGTGGTTTCTGTGGGCGAACAGACTGGTTACAAATGCTGGGCTTTTTGTCGCGCAGACCAGCAACCAACGAGTGAGAAAAGGCAACAAACCATACTCCGGACCGATAATGGAAAGTGATCGATTTGGACTATGATTTCTGCAGGTGTCCATGACCCGGTTTACCTGGATATACACGCAACACTGGCCAATGTAGCTCAAACTGGCCCGCCAGAATAGCGGAACCGCAGAGCCCTAAAACAGGTTTAGGGCACGATAAAACCATGGAAACTTTGCTTGTAGTGATGACTAAATTTACTGAGTACTGAGATAACTACGTAACGATTATGAACCATTTCGAACCCGTTAGCAGTGTTTACTGGGTGGTTTTGGAAGCATCATGGCTCATGCTTCTCATGCGGTTGTGGCCGTTTGTTGCCCAAATTCTTTGATGGGTCTGCTGCTATGTTGAACAATATTTGCACCCGTTGCTTCTGTTGGGGTTGACCAAAATGTTTGGCAAAAGTTGCATGACAACGGAGCTAACGGAGCCTGGTTAGGTGTGTGAAAGAAGAGTCATCGTCTGCGTCGACAACACAACACTGACGTTTCATTGCCGTACGACGATTAGTTATTTGGAAGCCTTGTTGTGAAGTAAAGGACAAAGGTGAATGGGAAAGTAACCCGGCGGTAGCCTGCTATTACCATTCCGAGGTGTCTGCACTTCCAGATACGCATTCAGAGGATCCTAGCGGAAACTGACAACAAGAGCGACGCTGACATCGATTGGTGGCCATATATTGCAGCGTGTCCAACGATGCGTAGATGGAATCATCCATCCATCTGGTGAACTGTACCGTCAGTGCCCAATTTTTTTCGTAATCACCTTCATACCCTCTTCCAAAACTAAGGTTTACCACCACTGCGCTTGCTCCACTCAAAATTGGACACCGATTACAACACTCTTTTCAGCAAACGATGATTCGGCATTCGCAATACATGATCAAACCACCGCAGCTTTTGGTGCCGGACACATCCTTTGATAAAAGTCTCTGTTACACAAGTGCCCGCCCATTTTCTCATCGCCTCGTTTCAAGTTCGTTGACACTAGCCTACTCGAGCTATGGTTCTGAAACGGGTTTTTAAGACCCGAAAGCCTTCCCGTTCGGGTACTCGCGTAGTCCAGGTCTCACAACCGTACAACAATACAGCCCGTACTGTAGCCTGATACATAGGTCCCTGAAGATTCAGAGATATGCCGCTTTGCCGCAATAAACGTCCCAAATTAGCAAACGCGATCCAAGCCCTAGAGATTTGTGCATTATCTTCATCTGTCTCACTATGGTCGGAGCTTACATAACTTTCAAGATACGTAAAACGCTCCATTACCTGAAGTCCTTCTCCTCGAACTGTAAGTGGCGTGTTCAGTGACTGCATGTCCAGGAGCATGAGTTCACACTTTGTAAGTGTAAACGGATACCAGGGTCACAAAGACCCATACCTTCATTTCTTTTTCGAAGACCAGAATGATATCGTATGCATGTTTCAGATAGACAAGGTTTTTGTCAGCAGTTATTTGAACAGCAGGGTTTTGAGGACCTTCCAGTGTTCGTCTCATTATCTGGTCTTCACGAAAGTGAATATAAGTGAAAAGGTAACATTCTTAGGTTTTTGAGATTTATGCGTCGACGGAGACGGCTAAGTGCTTGGCAAGCATGTCCAATGGAGAATTTTAACCATAGCCGTGAAGGCATCAATTATTTCTGCATATACCTGCTTGATGGTTTTGCAGCCAATTCGGTTATGAATCAAATTTCTGAGGATTTTGATGATTGAATTTGGTATTCAGTGTGTAGAGAAGGGACACGGGCACCCGAGTTGTGCGATCTATCGTTCTTAAGGTAAATTGTCCAAGTAATTAATAACTTTACGACAAATGGCTCTGAGGATTCATGAGAAACTGTTATATGATGTTTTATGATGAACTGTCGTCGAAAGGTTGTCGGCCGGGTGAATTTATCCTCAAGGCTCTGAGTAGATGAGGTGGACACGACTTCCACTGTCCTTCGGAAGAGCGTCCAGCTATGAATCAGACTATTCTCGTTTGCGTTTTCATACAACATCCATAGGGTGAAAGCATTTTCGGGGAACAATGTGTACATCACCTTGGTGTGTGTGTCTTTACCCTGTTGCGGCACACATGTTTAGTTTGCGACAGTGAGGTTGAAACTGCTTAACAGGTGCGCCTGCTAGGAACGGTAGCCACAAAACAAGACGTTGGGACAAGTAACTGGTACATAAAAAGAAATAAGTAAGCAGCTGGATAAATGAACTGAATAAGTAGTAAAACAGTGAAGAAGTTAGGTATTTGATTAAAAAAAAGTGTAATGACGAGGAAGTAACTAACCAATCACTTTTGTGACACTAAGTCCCTCCTGGTTGATGGCGAGATGTGGGTAATCCTCAGGTGGATTCTGCATAAATCATTCAGCAGTCTTTTCAGTTGAGTCAAGGTACCTTACGTAATCCCTGTCAAACGGATATTTTACATTATTTTGTGAAGAAACTTGCGTGCGTAACCTTATTTTCTGTCTTAGCAGGCCAGGTTAGATCATGAATCTGTCTGATTAAAGTGGCATCATTTTTTCCAGGCGAACGATTGAACTCATGTTGCCAATGGAAACACAGACGCTGGATTATCCTCATTTTGGCACTTATTGAATTATTTTGGTTCAGTGGATATTACTACGGCTACAACGCACTGATTCCGATTTACAAGCAACTTGGAGTTTTCGCCTCTCAATGCAAGTCGAACGAGACGGACTGTTCCCAGCAAGAAGAAATGTTCCACAAAGCATTCATCGTCTGGGTTGTGGTGCAAATGTGTGTTATCACCGGAGCTGGGTTCCTCATGGATCGTGTTGGACTGCGTGCATTGAAATTGATCTCTGTCGGAGTCTACTTCTTGGGCACACTCTTGTTTGCGTTTACGAGCGGCGGTTCAAGTGCGCTGTTCTTCATCGCTGGGATTCTTACCGCTTTGTCTAGTACTTCATTTCTTATTTGCAACCACCAGATAAGCTCCATGTTTCCCAGATATCGTGGATTTGTAGTATCTCTTTTGTCAGGCGCTTTTGACTCCAGTGGTTTCGTGACGTATCTCATTAGACAAACAGCACACAAAATTTCCCTGCAGACTTCATTCGTTGTACTGGCTTGTTGTGCTCTGATATACGGAACCGGCATGGGTCTATTTGCACTGAAACGATGGTCTTCAGAAATGCGTGAAGATGAAAAACAGCCCAGTGACAGTGACGTCACAATACCAGAAAAAGGATACGCCGAGAACTTGGTAAGTTTCTCAAGGATTACACTGTTTCGCCGTTGAATTAGTGTTGCTCTATCACTGAAAACGGCATTGTCTGTATTGTCAGGGTTTGTCAGGGTGCTTCCAACGAATGATCTGTGTAGCCTATTAGGTGCTGGTTCTCGTAGTCCAGATAGAGGTATTACGGAATGTTTAAGCTGGTTTTCAATCTAGGCTCGTATAATCTATATAATCGGTAATACAAATAATGTACAACAACTTATATTCGAACCAAGCAGCAGACTTGCGTTAGACTGCGTGATGGGTTTCGAGATTGCGAAGTGCGGACGAACTGTCCTCTCTTGAAAGCTGTGTATTCGAAACACCAACTTGTTGAGACCACAATACCACTCGTGCACACGGATGTCTACGAAACGGCTAGCGACTCAGAAGCCATTGGTGGTTTTCATCCCTTCTTGCGTCTGGAAACACAGATACATCATATGTATCAGTTTTGGATCCTTTTCTGGACGCGAGCAGATATCAACTTGGAGAGCTTTAGTGTTATGTGCACTCTATGAGGAGAGATTTCCTCTAAGTTTGCTGAATCCGAGTGGATATGTTCCAATTAGAAAGCGCAGCAAATGGATCATCCGAGGGAGATGAAGAGGCAGGTATGTAGCGCTTTCAGACGAATTACCAGGACGGTCGAGTTTAAACTGGAAGTCTGCTGCATTGATTTCGAGAAAAAGGGACGAAGTACAGTATATTTGATATCCTTGGACTGCACACATACGCATACATGTTCGCACCTCAAAGGACAAACGGTTTCTCTACGAACTCCTAGCAGTCAGCGCAGGTTTTCGCACATTGTGCTTCCTTCCAGCTGTACACCATACGCACAAATACATGGAGCGTCATGGACGCGGTTCCATCCTTGGGTACGTGGAACAAACCTTCCCGTTGACCGGAACGACAGCACACCGATGAAACTGAGTCAGGCGATCTAAAATTCATCGCATACAGGCTCGTCTCACGGATGTAGCACAGACAGATTAGCTGGGTTGAATCAAGCGACATGCTGACTCAGCAACGAGAGGATGGAACCGCGTCCATGACGCTCCATGCACTAGTGCGAGCGCAACGCGTCGGTGAGCTTGCGCACGATAGTTAGGATGCGCATAGGGTTAGATGACCGGAAGGCTACGTTAATCGATCGGACTTCACAGAGGAATCCAAAGTGCCGCGTTCGAGTTTGAGTTTTTCACGGGCAAGCGAGCCACCGAGAATTTGCACCCGTCCTATTTAGGTTGAACTATACACAGCAGCGTATCAAATTCCACCACCAATTGGGGAATACAAAATTCTGTAACCTAGTTGTTCTAGATTTTATGATTTTTCGTTAGCTAGCTAGTGCAGGCACTTGGGTGGAGTAACTACGGTGTTTTCTCCTGTAACGATTATCGTGATAAATGCTTTCTGAAGAAACCGAGACAAAGATCCATCATAAATGATGAATGATGACGACCTGTTCCCAAACATTGTATAACAGTTCGCCACAGCACTCAGCCGGAAACCGAAACATGGAAGTGATATTCCAACATGATAATACCTCAGTACGTTCACCAGTCCTCATCAATTCATCTCTATTGTTCCACAATATGACGGTTGTCAATGGGCCAGTTCACAGCCTGCATCCCATTTGAGAAGGAAGGAGAATTGGGTGAACAGATGGTGGTTAAATACTGTTGGTCAGCTTCCTGTGACTGAATCACATGAATGTAGGAAACTTAAAATTGGTGTCACTAGAAATCTGACGAGAAATATCCTCGGGTGCTGTAAATGTTCTGAAAAATAGATGTAATTTCCCCAGCCGAACCACATTATCAATTGTTCGTACAACTCAAAACACGTTTATTGCTTTGTTTATAGCCACATATCTCATGTAACTACCATTTTCCTATGTCAGCACCTGCAACACTACCTCTAATTTAATTTTGAATGGCGTACTGAGGTGGCTTATTGACCAGTCTGCATCTTTATTTTATTTGACAGTCTAGCAATCGGCACTCGGTAGATACCAGGATTCAGCGGTATTTGGAAAAGCGCTATACTTCTTTTGGTCGCTGTGTCAATTCTTGGCCGTTTGCGTTGGTCACCCTTTGGTTTATGGTGGCTCTACTCCGTTTCTGTTATTTTCTAACACAAATGAGCCAACAGTTGGTCTACCTGTTCGGTGATGACACAGAAACCATCAACGAGTTACAGTCCGTTTCGTCCGCGTTGCTTATGTGTGGTTTTCTCATCTCACCGGTTTCGGGGGTGATTCTGGACATTTCAAGAGCCTTTTATCGTCGACGTATGAGCCGCAGCCCAATGTCTGATGATGCTGAATTGTACTGGATGAGTCTTCGTGGCATTGCCCCAGCATTTCTGGTGTTAGCCATAGCTGCGGTGACTTTGAGTGGACTCAACTTTGTCAAGTCGAAGATTACGTACTTTATCGCTTTTGTGCTTTTCGTTGTCTTACGATCTTTGTTGTTCAGTGCTTCCGTCAACTTTGTACTGATCGCCTTTCCGATTCAACGTTTTGGCACAGTGAATGGTTTAGTGAACACAATTGGTGGCATCTTTAGTCTACTGCAGTATGGACTGATTCGATGGGAAATAGTCCCAAGCAACGTACTGGTTAATGCGTTGACGGCGCTTCTCTTCATTTCTCCCGCAATACTTTTCTTTAAGAAGCAATGAATATTTCTACAATTTATTCCTTCGGCAGGCGCCTAGCTTGTAACAATCTATAATGTTTTATATTGTTTGGTGGAGACCCTACCTTCGTCTTCTGCAAGCTTTTTACGTTTTCGTTATACACTGAAGCTTGTCATTTGTCATACTTAGTGGGTAAAGTATACTGATTTGCACTCATACAGTAGTGTTGTGTGCAGTATGAATACAGTTAATATTTCACTGCGAAATATGGCTCCACGCAGAAGAACCACACGCCTGAACTGGTCTACTTTAAGATGAAATCCCAGTTCTTTACTAAGGAAAACCGTTCTGAACTTCACTGGACTGTTAAAAAACAGATCATTCATAAGTAGCCAAGAAAGAAAAGTAATTCGTACGACGAATTTAACTTCCATCTGAGTAGTCTCACTCGTGGAGCCAGTTGATGTGGACTCCGTGATTGAAGGATGAGTACTGCAATATGCAGTCTGTGTAAGGTAATCAGACTGCTTATCGGCTGCTCGTGGTCGAACAGTTAATTGTCCAAACTACTAGCCGGGAGGTCGTGGGTTCGAAGCTCCCTGGTGTTTCGTGAGCTGAGCACTGCTGGTGTTTCCCAATAATGATGAACCAACTGTACAGTGTTTCTTGGCCTTTCAGTGTAGATTGGCCTCCTCCACAGGACGAAATCTCCATTGACAAATCATTTGGTTGAGAACCACTTGCCTGAAGAACGATGCGATTATCTGTGTTTAAAAAAACCCAACAGGAACGTTGAATCAGTGTTTGAATCACGATATCGTGCTGCCGATAATGATGATGAATCGAAGAAAAATACATTGTGAATTGTCAACATGCATTGTCGGTCGAGGCTTCTGTAAAAAATGGAGCGGGAAAGTAACCCAGTCACTGGGTAGGTGGCAGGCATCATTGACCTACTCATATGGTCTATCTGAGTTGGATGAAACTAGGTTGGTTTGCGGATTTGAAATGCCGATAATAAGTGGAAGCGTATGAAGCATTGTGAAGTAATTTCTACAGACAGTGTTGCAATTGTAGTGAGGAGAAACGCTCATCCATCTTTCACTTGTTTGCCTTTTAGGGAGTAGGGTCATTGCCTATCTGGGGTCTTAGTGTGCATTTCACCACTAAACTGAGTGCGATACATAAGTGACGGACGAACTACGAATATCCTTCGAAATTGTCTATCATCATCATTGCAACCGATGCGTACAACACCAACTCAGACTTGGTCACCAGATTTCGTTCGCATGAGCAAAGATCAACGAGAACGTGATGAAAACAACAACTTAGTTTTTCCTGCGACAATAAACAGTGGTTCGACCGATAAGTTGGGAGACGTGCGACTGAGTGAATCAAATAGGGTTCACTGAAGCGTGATCAGTTTCCTGTTCGTCTTTTGGTTTCTCAAGGATGTATGGGGTTACTTCGTCCGATAAAAAAAACGTTTGGCGGTCACCCACAGGGCATTGTTCTAGAAATCCTATCTCACCCAGGAGCCATTCACGGTTCAGTGGTTGGTTCTTTGAATCCCTGTCGCAGAATAACTCAGGAAGCCGTACCTCTTAAGGAGCTGCTTCACCGGCCTATTTAAAGTAGTGCGAAATAAAGTATAGTCCACATCACAGTCGACAAAACCTTCAGGGGACCAGTTATGCCACTTTCTAATGTTTTCGCAGCATGCGAGTGATTTGTGCTGTGATCCATACCATAAACTCTCGGGTGCAAGAAAACTATGCAGATTGCTACAAAGATGGGAGTCACGTTATCAATCCAGGCACTAGAAGGATGACTACAATGGTGAATGGATCGGCGTGGTCTGAACGTTTACACATTTGTCGATATTGCATTTTGTATTCCGATGTGTGGGCAGCAAAAGGATATGCCAGAAAAAAAGATGTGGACGAATTTTTCAAAGGGATCTTAAGTACGAACAAGGAGATGTATTTTATATCGATAAAATTTCGACGCACTGTTCTTCCTTATCTCAGGAAATATTGGAATGAGAGCGTGGAGTGGCAAATAGGAACAAAGTACCCAAAGGTCGGAATATATTACTCATAAAGTTGCTGAAAATAACTAATTCTATCACCCTGTGGAAGTATGGAAGGCTGAGAAAGAATTTCTTGTAATAGGCAGTTACCACCCAACCCAAAAAAAGATGTTTGAAGGCTTTGAGTTAACATGATTTTCCCGTATATACAAGCGTTCGCAATGCACTGAGTGAGAATTTCCTTGTTCCGAGTGTGTTATTGGATATATACGAGAAAATGGCTATTAAGAAAGACGAATACTCATTGGTTGACGGTAGTCCTTCGCACCGAGCAGATGATGGAGTTTCCAATGTGGGGTTAATATACCTGCCTGTAAATTGCACTTCTGTTTTCCATCCAATGTACCAGAGTGTAATCTGGTCTTTCAACTGCAAATTTTGACCATTTTTTCTTGACTTTGTAATTGGCCACACAGAAACAAAGTTGATGAGGCTTTGTCGTACCGCATGAATCTGTTACCAGTAATACGGTCAATTTGGCAAGTCAGGAACGCAGCTCACCTGATTACAATAGTGGTAGAAAAAAGCGTAAAAGCCGTCAAAACACATGCGGTGGGAAGCACTCTTGGACCTTGCGACCTCTGCGCCCGTTATGTGCTTTTAAATTGAAGTCATCGCATTCCACTGGGTCAACTCGGTCGTTCAAACGCGTGCGCTTCCTTGTTGTACCTTTCGCCTCAGAGAAAAATCAACTACCAAGATGAAGCGAAATGTAGAATTCTAAACTGTTGAACATCCGGGTATGGAATTAATAAAACGAACCCGGGTAGCTCTGCTTCCATAGTACTTACAGTTAGTTATACTTACTTATCTGTCATTTCAAATGGTTTCTGTCTCCGAGTCATGATAATCTGCTTAACGATATCTGTGCTGTCACCAACCCATTGGCTACGACTTTAACCGTACGCAGCTTTTGTAAACAAGTGATTCTTCTCCCAAGATACCAAAAGCCCATAATGTCAATTGTCCCTCGTGGTCTGAGCCGAATATTTGGCTCGCTGTTTGTAAGACTTGCCAAGGTCGGGTGATTACCGGTCTGTTGATCCATTTCAGTAGCAGAACTAGCTGATGCTTCTTCATACCTCAGCTCATCTTTCACCATAGCTTGGATGATCAAGAAATAGGACCTTCATGCTGAATTATGTTGGCGGATAAACATTTCTTTCTTTTGTACTGGTTTGGTGTTGTCCTCTCCTGTAGAAGGAGCGCCCGCAAATACTTTCGGGAAATATTTTGTCAACGTTTAGAATGGCGCCACAAAGGCAATAAGAATGTTCCCATTAGCAAGTAGTAAACTGGTCTGCAGCAGTTAAATTTCTGGAAAGATTTTCAACACTTGGGTGAAAAGAATCATCCAGTCATGACCGCAGCAGGTCGTAAGGTGTGCCAGGTAAACTACACACGTTCGTTGGCCTTTGCGGGTATCGTTGGACAGCATAGCGGATACTTAGCGTTTCAGAATCCCCTCCTCCTTAGGTGGAATGACACAGTTCCACCACAGTTGGGATTGGTGGAGCTTCATAGACAGCATAATGCGGCCGCATACCTTTTTTTGAATGGTGGTCATGCGGAGACAGTTATGAAATTGTTCTGGTGCCTCCTGGATACACTAAGGGGAAGCCAAATCGCTGAGCGTAGTAACCAATTACTTGCAGGCTCCTTCACAATTTTGAAGAAAAAATAAAAAAGAAGTCTATGGATTCCGAAGAATTAAAATCAAACGCAGGCGATAGGTTTTCAACATAGTCAGAAACCAAGGCAACGGGTTTCAACCTCTCTTGCAGCCGGTAGCAAGGGTGATCGTCGAATGAATGCTTAGCGTCACCAACTCAAGGACCAGAACACTCATGCGATTTGCGTTATGAAGGAGAGTAACTTCGCAAAGTAGAGGGGAACCTTCACAAAACAGCGTTGCAAAAACTGGCCACAGGGGCAACTTGCTTTATTAAAAATACGTGCTCTAGCTGTTTGTTTTATTGCGGAGCAATCTTCCGTGTCAATCCAAACCTTTTACGGAGCCGGTTTATAGTCAGCGCTAGATCCTCCCGCAGCGAATATAGTCAAAAATGTGTGGAATATTCTCAAACATTATAAAACTTCTTCTGTGAAGAAAATACTACGAGGTGGCCCAAAATACGAGCTTCATTTGCGATTTCCGAAGAGGATCACTCCGTTTGTTCAATGAGAAATTATGTCAGAAGGCTGCAAACGGATAGCTTCCAAAGCCATGAAATGAAAACCATGAAAACCATCTAATTTAGCATGTTTACATCCTATTATACATTTTCATAAACTGACGGTCCCATATTGGCTCCGCCAAGGAAACTTTCGCATTGTCCCAGCTATCCCCGGTGTCTGCCAGACGTATCCCCATGGTCACACAAGTCCACAGTATTCTGAATGCTGTCCACCTCATGCAACTAACCACACCACTGCCCGCTACCTTGACCTTTCTCATGCCTCCCATTGTTCCAGCTGTTGGCGGGTCAACCGATCGACAGAGAGGAGAGTTAGTAGGTCTTCGTTCTAGTAGTCGGACAAACCGATCATATCGCCCAAGGATGAACACTTTCACCTGTTCAGACTTGACTCGGATGCGTGTAGTGTGCACTGGTTGCGCAGTGGGTAACACTAGCCCCGCATGTCAGAAGTCCGGCACGGCAAATGATTTTTACTGCTGGTGAGCTTTAATAAGGGAAATAAGAAATGTGGGGGTCTACTGCTTTCCCGTTTTTTGTGGACCCACCAAAATAATTGCACCAGGATAGGAGAGAATGACGTGAGTGTGAATCCATCTATTCTATTCATCTATCCATCCATCATAGTCGGTCCGCTTGTACGTAATAAACGACCGTTAATTACGGTCTCGGCTTCAATGTATGTATTGTATGAGAGCGGAATGTTCGGCCAGAGTGATCCAGTATCATTAGTAATCCAAATATTATTGTTTATTTTTTGCGAGCACGGTTATAAACATAAAACGTAAATCCAAGCGATAGCTGTGGAATGGTGTACAGTATAAGATTAGATAAAACGAGGGAAGCGTCCCATTCGAAAGCGTGCTACCAACAGTTTCAGTCAGACAAGATGAATCCCAACGCGTGTAAGAATGTTTGGTATGAAAACACGCGTGTAAAGACCAGCAACTGAAGAAAGGACAAACAATGCTACATGCTCTTCAAGGCGCAGTAAACGTTAGCACAGTCAAGACTCGCACATCAGACCAAAGTGTCCGTCATACTGGGTCAGGTATGAAAGTCAACGGTGACGCCATGTACCACACATAAATGGGTCGTAAGTACACAGAGAGCCCAAAATGGTGAACAAACGCAAGTCACTAGGACCTTAGGAAGTCAGTTCAATAACAACCTTGGCGGATTGAGGAAAGCAGACCCTTCGATAAGGAATGATCATCGGTTGGTGGACAAAATATCAATATCACAATCCATTGCATGTAGGGTGAGGGATCAATCAACAGCACCACACTTCTTCTTCCTTTCATTTCACACAGTCACTCCGCGCCCATCAGAGACTATGCTTGCGTCTATCACAGTTGCTCGGCGCTCCCGAGCAGCATGGTGTCAAGTCCAGTGTCTACCTTCGGGGAAGGTAAATTATCCTGTTGACTTTTCACACAACTCAACCTTTTGGATTAGTTGCTTTGGTTTTCGTGGGTTCACCAGATTCCGCGGTGCACTTTTGGTTCACCAAAAGTACGTTGTCAGATTAAAAGTGATGCTTTCATCACCCTCCAGTCAATGTTCTACTTCCGGCCAACAGCCTGTGCGAACGTGAATGGGGCTGAACTTCATCGTGTTCGCCTTCCGTAGTTTTAAACCGTACACAACTGAAGTCAATTGATAACTGACATTTCGCTTTACTTGGCTTCGTTCATGTTATGTGAATACTCGGCGGACTTGGGTAGTCGCATTTTGTCGCCGTAACCTGAGCACTATTTCTGAGTTATTGAAACTAGAACTGCGTCTATCCCCCTTAAGCCTGAAAGGCTAAGTATTCGCTGCCCGTTTGAATGATGCTCAAAGTAACGAACGAACGTGTAGAGTGTATCTGCTTAATTACGCGACTTGCCGATAATCCGACTGATACGGAGACTAGTGCGTTATGGCATGTTTTCAGTTGAGACTTTGTTCTGCATGTGAAGGTAAGCTATGCTGAAAACCAAGAAAAGTCAAGGAAATGGAAGAGGCCCACTCAGCTAAAGACCACACTTGACGTAGAAACTGGACGGTGAACGTGGAGCCCCCTGCAGCCTCGGAGGTTTATGACTGCATATGTTTTCTCAAGCGCCACCGAGCTTCTGGTCCGGATGAACTCCCACCCGCATTGTTCAAAGATGGAGGTAAAATCCTCATTCAGCGCTTGTCTGATCTGTTTGCCTGTCCAGGCAACTGTCCCAGACAACTGAGGAGGGTCGGTGATAGTGTCCATTTTCAAAAAAGGGGCTCTTAGTGAGTGTGGTAACCACAGAGGGATCAGCTTAAGGCCGGCCGTAACGAGACTGCTGGGATCACTTGTGGTTCGTCGCATTATGAGAGAGGTGGCCAACCCTTGACCTGGTAGAGGGATATAAATGTGCTCACGAAACCTTTGGGTGCTGTCGATGCTACTCGCCTTCCAGGATGGGGACTGTTTGATCCTCACTGCGCCTGGTTGGAGACTCTGCAAGCAATGGCTGCTAATCGATGTCAATGGCGTTCTTGTTGTCAGTTTCTATCCAAATTGCCTTGGTGAGTTTCTGGATGTGTACGCACCTATAATGATTGTGGTAAACTAGCACTAAGTCCCTTCCCTGTCCACCTTCATTGGTTTCTTCACAATAAAGCTTTCAAATAAGTTATGGTTGTACGGCAGCGAAGTATCGGTGTTGAACGCTGATGTCATGTTGACCATGGTGATGATGAATTAGGTTACGTCGACTCTTGCTTCGGCCGTATATGCATGGATTTTGGTTACGAAGTCTTTGTTGGTCCTGAGCTATGAAGATGTGCTTTTCAAAATAGCCCATAGTTTATCTGGCCTCAATGATTTCGTATATCAATGGGAATAAGGTCACAAGTGAATCTAGTCTGATGACAATCATGAGTATGGAAGTGATGGTTTCCCGTTTCTACTTTGATCGAACCAAATATTGCACTAGATTGCCTTAAGGAAAGTGATCGGAGTCTCGGGTAGCATTCCTATCGTAGATTGTTTACACCAGATGAACTGTTCGGTTCCAACAAAATCAGCATCCCTTGTACAGACTGCGAAATTCACTTGGGTGAGTTGGATTCACTGGTGGATTATATCACGTGCTAATGTTGCAAAAATGCATTGTCTTATACCCTTAGCTGCAGGCTTAGGTTTCTTTGCCCGCCTGTTTACTGTAGTTAGAGATGGGACACCATGTTTTGCTGGAAAGTATCCGTTGATGTATTCATGGAGGAAATTGTAGTTCTCAATGGTTCGTGCACTCTGTGCCATTTCATGTGAACTGGTGTTTGTTAGCAGAGTGAACCAATTTCGTTTCAGAGGCAGAAATGGCCACGGCCCACAAGTCCCTTCACATAATTCAATGTGACTTATAGTGAATTGGTTTGCAGGAACTAGCAGGTTTCTAGAAAGTTTATAGGCTTCTAGCTATACACTCCAAGAAGTCGTGGCGCACAGTTGCACTTTTCCGTTCAGTCATGTTGCTTGAGTAGGATGCGTCATACGTGTAACCATCCCGTGTTTATGTGGCTGTTCTGTCCAAAGTGAGTTTGAATCACTCCTTTATCACTAGCTTCTCGTTGGTCAAGATTAAACAGAGCGTAGAAGACGCATTCATGGTACTCATCTGGTTGGTATGTGAACATGGCAATAAAGTGAATGAAGCTGACAGTCCTCGTTGACTTCTAGGCGTGTACAACCAACCAAACCAGCAAGAACCTTAAGTGGTTCGTCACTCCAAGCCCAAGACTTGTAATATGGATTCGATTTGTTTCAGCTAGACACTTATGTCATGATCAACGTAAATGGGTGGGATTATCTGCATCATACCTAAGTGTGAACACTCTCATTGCTCGGCGTTCTCTCTTTAGACGAGTATGAGAGAGTGTTTTGGACTAAGAAGGTTTGCGCCAACGTACACATGCGCATGTGATCCCTGCAAGAAGGCTAAATCACTTTGCTATGTAGCTATTTCGAAAGGTTTTAGTGTTTCTGGTGGCCCCATCCTTTGTATCCGGGTGTTCTATAGCTACCGCGCGTTTAACCCCAACGTCGTCTGATATCTCGTTTACTCAGTTTAGGTTCCATTCGTCCACATTATACATATCCTAAACAATCTTTGCTTTTGCGAGGCTGATTTGCGTCTTTCGTTAGATCAAAAAGAAATATTGGGCGGGCAAGTCCAAAAAGCAAATATGCATGTTTTCGAATTTTTCTTCAATAAATTCGTTTTAAATTTTGTTTCCGACTTTTGCCTTGCTGTTAGTGGACCATTTACAATGGTCCCACTACTGAGCCATCATTCCGCTCGCCGTTGTTTGGTGTGCGGACGTTGACACTGCACTGTGCCGGTTAGTGACAGACCTGTGCACTTGTTGACGCTACGAACGTGAACAACTGAGTACTGTTGAGGTTCCCGATACGGAACTTCGAGTGACGCGTAGGCTCGACAATCCCGAATATCAAAAGGAAGAATTGGGTTCGAAATTCTACGCTACTATTTACATAAGGGTAAGCAAATGTGTACAACAAACCTCAATTGTTCACGTTCGTAGCGTCAACAGTTGCACAGGTCTGTCACTAACCGGCACAGTGCAGTGTCAACGTCCGCACACCAAACAACGGCGAGCGGAATGATGGCTCAGTAGTGTGGGTTGCGGTCGTCCGTTCCGACGACAGTCTCGTGACTCTCATTGGCCGTGCGATCACACGGAGCAAGTCAAGGCAGGCTCAGCAAACGGGATACGAACGCGCATGAGTAAGTAGGTCAGCTGCGCACATTCACACACACAGACACACATGCCAACACACAAGTGTCAGACGGGATGGCCTCTGTGGCAAGGTGAGTGGCAAGGTGAGTGGCAAGGTGAGTGGCAAGGTGAGTGGCGGGTACGGATAAGCAAAACAACTGGAGATAAAAAGTACATAGGCGGAGTAAGCAAATGAATGGGGGAATTATCACAAGTTCAAGTTAGATTCAACACCCATATATTACATTCTTCCACAATTTTTCATATTTTTTGAGGTTAAGTGGACATGTACGCATTAGTGACGCAGCTTATGTTGCTGACTAAATGTACATTATACCTAGTATCACAGGAACTTGTGAATTTATATCCAGGTATATGTCTGGACTTGTATCATTTTGAATATGTACACTACGGTGCATTTAAGATCACCACAGGTACCCGTCCTTTGGTCGCACGGCAGCTAGGACCGGTTAAGGGCGTTATATGATAGGTCATCCTAGATCCGTCGAGTACGAAGGAGTCATCCAAACGAGTCATTTTATACAAAACGCCACGAACACTCATGGTTCACCTGTAAGCATTACGTAAGTAGTTAGCTGCCCAGGGTGGAAATTCCCTCACCCGCTCAACGCAGACTTTGCAGGGGACTGTCCATGAAACAAGCATTCAACAGGAGGTCTCAAACCTGTAGTAATCTTATTTGGTCCACGCCCAGATTAGTCCTTGCTCAAATTGACGGATGCAGCTGGTCTGGTCATAAAACAAATGCCACCGCCAATTGTTTGCAACACGGTTAATCCATCAGATGCGCTGGTTTCGCAAGACATTGGTATGACAGACGCCTCACTCAACATTACGCAGCACCACTGCATCTTCATAAAGTAAACAGGTCTATAATCAGTGATTCAAAAACTCGTTCAGTTCAGCGCCAGGATAAGTAGCGCTCAGTTTTCAGCAAACCCTCTCAACTTGGCCACGCATCAATCCCTCAAAACCTCATAAGAATATTTAGCATCGTTCATTATCATAATAGATTGAAAATGGTTGAATTTTGTGTGCCTCACTGAATTACTGTCGATAGGTCCTTAAGATCATTCGGAGGGGTCAGCCGTCCTATTTGGCAACAATCTAGGAAGGAAATTTCTGTTTCTATCATTTCGAAAAAATGGCCCTTAATTGCATATTGAACGACCAGTGTTTAAAACTGGCAGCAAGGAGCCAGTTGTGCAAGATTCTCTCATGATCAAAGCTTTCATTGGCCTTGTTGAAACCTTAGCTAGTGTACATAAGTTGTCAAACCCCGTTTACGAAAAAAAACCAACAGAAAGTACGAGGTGCTTTACTAGGTTGAATTGTGACCATCAGTCCGCCACGCTCCACAGACCATCTCCAGTCAGGTAGCACCGAAAAACTAAGCTTCACTATGTCAGATTCACTTTCCATTGCCCATCATCCTGCACCATCCTATTTATCTGAGTACGCTGTGCTTATTTTGGTAAAGTCGTCACTTATTAGACCTCAAAAACTTCAAAAGCCTTGCATAATTATTTTAAAAAATCATTGTCATCCTTCTGCCGCTGCATTTTTTAGTTTTGTTCTCAGAAGTCCGCCTACCTGGATGCCAACCACGATCTATTTCGCACAAAAATAAAAGGTCACTCTTTCGGAAGATAAATCTCTGACGACTGTGCCATATCAGATGTGCTTATTTTGAGACCCAAATGGGGTCTTTTCACAAACTTGGGCTTTCCTACACTGCGGACACTGAGTGAATCCACCTACTGATGGTCCGAGAATACACGTCTTGATTACCGTCCCGCTGCGCAATGCTTCATCGTGGTAGGGGAACGGGAGACTCCTAGTTCGACTTAGTAGCCGGTTGGCCTTCCGGACTTTCGTCACTTGACTATCGGTTTTTATCGGTTATTCATCATCTAATGCGTCGTACAGTTTCCTGACCACTGTAGCGAGGGTTCAGAACAGCGTCATCCCATCCATCAAGATACCCCTGGAACGAGGGGTGGACCTAATACACTACTCATAATGTTGCTGTAAGCTTTTCTACAGCCGACGACCGGTTTCGTCCTTCTTGGGGCTCATCAGGTAGGCGCGGCCCCTGAGTTTCCGTCAACCCTATGTTCTACTTGAACCCGAATTGCACGAAATTAGCGAAGTACACTCATTGCAATTTGCTTCTGATGGGTGACCCACCTGAAAATCAGCTGAATCTCTTGTTTATGACGTTCGTAAGCAACTGGATGTGCTGCACCAGGCCACCTCATGTTTCAGTTGCCTAAAAACAAGATCAAAAGATAAAGTTTTTTTGAGATCGCGTCTTGAGGGAGAAAATGTTCAGCTTCTCAGTAACGCGGTGGAGGTACAATAGGAAGATAACTTATTAATTACTGTGGCTAAGTGATCCACAACAACGGAACTTGATAAGGAGTAACTATCTTTGTGGTTATGGTAGTGGTTCAATTATCGTGGTATTTATTTAATAAGTATTTTCTAAATTTTTCTTCTTCTTGTTTAGATACGGTGAGAGGAAGGATGCCGACTTAATGCAAGACGATCAGTGATCCGGACTGCGTAGGACATTTGTGAAGGCACTAGTATTCACGTAACACATCGATTATGCCATGTCAATACCAACCTAGAGTCATTGCAGGACAATGTGATACATGTAAGCTTTTTAATCACCCGGGTGAACAAAGTTTGCGTGGAAAGCCGTATTTACTTGTCAGGGGAAAGTCGGCATTGTCGAATGGTCACGACGAAAACGAAGGTGAATCAAACCGTCAGCGTCTTTGGATATCGACACTGTGGTGGGTCTAGCTAAGAGGTTTGTTAGATAGCAGATTACGGGGGTGAGGAACGTGGTTAGACAGAGTAAGTGGCCGCTCTACGCAGTGTTGCAACTCAAACTGTGACGGCAAATTAGTTGCAGACGACGTGCAGTTGTCAATACAAGCAAGTAGACAATGTATACGGCACAAATACCTCCAGTATTGGATCGTATCGCGCACATGAACAATGCGAACATTCGGTGACATGCACTAAATTGCAAATATTATTGGTGGTAACAGGAGACTCAAGTAAATCCAAGCAGCATCTCTCGTCTACGAAAAGAAGAACATGACGAATACCATAAACGGGTGATTAAACTGGAATTCATTTGAGCCCCCAGTTCACACCAACTAAATTTGAAAGCGAGTGTATTTAGCCATTTACGTCCAGTGTGGTTCTCAGGTAGGGTTGGTGAAAACCCGAGAACTATCGGCCTCAAGAAGGGCTTTCAAACAGTTTTCAGCAGTTTTCTGGCAATAAAGCTAACATATCTTTAAGGTTGTCTAAGCCAGGCCAGACCAACACAACTATATAAAGGTCATTCTGTCAAATTTTGGGACTGATACAAAAATTGTTTGGAATATGAAAGTACTGACTAACGGGGCGTAACTTTACTCAGTAGCAGTAAACGCTTCCGCATTTAGACTCACGTGTTTATTTAGTGGCCATGCATGCCATCATAACCCCCAGTTGGTCTCGTGTAGGAGCATAGTTTGATTGAAATTATGTTTTGCTATCTTCAGACTCAGCGCCAGGAAAGCATGTACGCCAGAAGAAAAGCTACTCGTTTCATCAGATTTTACTTCTGTACGCTAACAAAGGTCTTACGGGATATACCGTGAAACAATCGCATGTTCTTACGAAATACGCTGATTCTAAAATTGTACCGGTGTTCCCAAAAGATTCAGCCGCAAGTGATATGATATTCTCCAAATGAATATGCTGCACCAAGGCCGCATCTTGTTTCAGACGGCACGATAATCGAGTATATTTTATTGGCATACCATGGCACTCGTAAGGTTGATAATGACTCTTCGAGAACCCATGTTTTCACCCTCATTATGACATCTCAGTTATGAGTAGCTCCCTGAGATTCAGTCAGCCTTATTTTTTCACAGGAAAAACAGTTGGGCAGCTACACTCTGCTGCAACTCAAGATGAGCCTGAAGAAACCTGAAATTGGTAGGGGGCTTCTGACCAATATTTTTCAGGAAATTCAAAGGAAAATATGCTCTGCTAACAATACAATGTCTGTTGGTAGTGTCAAGAGACATGGAAACTTCCAGTAGGTATTTCGCTCCCTAAGTGAAGCCATTCTATGCTGTATAACCGTTTGATATTTATTGGGAATCATTAGCAGTGTGAATCTCGCGGAACTCCAGTGAGCTTCGTAACCGCGCGACTCCAGGCTAGTTTACAATTAGCCGTTCGCAACCCCTGGCAGTTCAACATTGTTCATAGACACAATTAGACAGCATACAGTGCGACTCGTCCTCCACTCACAGGATCCACATCACGAATTGACTGGCTCCTCGAGTGACGACTTCCCAGATGGAAGTCTTAATCCCAGTGTACATTGTTCTTCATCTAAGCCACTTATAAACTGGTGAAAAGATTTGGTAATTTCCATTTGAGATTTCGTTGTATGCTGATGAACTGAGAAGCCCTGTTAACGGTTCATACTACTATCCCGGAGATCATGGGTTCGAGACTCGCTAGTTTTTCATGAGATTTGCACTGCAGATGATGCACTCAAAATAGATGAAACAACGGGACTACTCCTGGACTTTTTGCATAGATTAGCCCCATTTCATTGAAATGTCCATTGAAAATAAAATGTCTACTTGTCTGGAACACCAGTATAATTCAGGGATTCGTTCTGACCAGCTTCCTTTGATATTCACTAGCTATAAAAGCAAGGAATGCGGAATTGGGATTCAAAGACCTGTCTCTCATTTGACTGAATTCATTCTCCTAATATTTTCCTCGGTCACCATAAGTTTATATTGTAGAGCCTGCAGAGTGCATCAAATTTCGGCTTTAGCGCATTACATCTAAGATTTACGCTCTGTAGGCGATGTCGAACATGTCTTCCAATAATCAGATAGTTTCTTCACATAATGCATTTTCCAAGTATAGGTGGGTCTTGCTAATGTCACAGCGACTGTCTTTTCCATCACTCTGCTTATTCTGCGTGCTTTTGTCTTTTTCACAGTGATCACGACTTTATCAAACTCTAGAGCTTTTGGAAATAATTACTGATAATTAAGGTCCACTACAAACTTAAGAATAAAAGCCTGTTGGTGCATCAATCCTCTTCTATGGCTATCTTCTTTCCTCCAGTGTACTCGTCGTCACAATGTACTGAACTACTTTTTTTGTGATAAATACTAGAATGTGCAGTCAGACTGTATTACAGCTTTAAGTTCAGATAAAAATTGGTGTGCCGTACCAGCGTAACTCATTTCATTCTGCCTATTATTATCATTATTATTAATGTGTTGAAAAACCTTTTGAAATGCGAGATTCCTCCAATGCAGTAGAATACAATTTTTGGAGGCTTTTTCATACTGCCTCATTGCATCTTCCTAGCTTTAAATCACCAATGTGCTTTAACCCAAACGTGCTTTCCAGACAATGTTGTGCAGTCTAAATGTTGCAATGGTTTGAAAACACTACGGGATGACAAGACCTCAAGATCGTGCAGTTTCAGACGTCGAAACGGAAGTACATGAAAGAGTTTTTGGAGGAAATGAACAATAACGATAGGGAAAAGATTGATACAAGTCCTCCGAAATTAGACGGCATTGGTTGCCCACGACTATTGTGATGTAAAAATGCCTACACCAGGTATGTGGGTTGTAATATGGGTGCATCCACAACTATTTAAGAACAAAGGCAAAACCATTCAGCTCTCTATCATTCAAGCTTATGCACTAAGCACAGAGCGACAAATCATTGTGTCACAGCATTGCATGGCGCATATATATATATATATATATATATATATATATATATATATAACATATTGTGCAAGTTTAGTGAGATGTTGAAAAAGGGAGCTAGTTGGGGGGGGGGAATTCCACGGTCCCATTGAGAACAACATGGTACGAGAGAAAGTAATTTTTTAGGCATCAGTTTTTCGTGTTTGACCCGAGTTCCTGATTTGTGGCCACCCCTTTTAGTCTCGAGTCCCCAATTTTTACGTTAAAACTGCATATTCCGAACCACTCATATAGAATCAATCAGAACGTTGTTTCCATTTGGCACATTCTGAAACAATCACACGACTTTGATTTGTTTCCAAGTTTTAACTGACTGCGAACTTTGAGCTTAGGCTAAAGTTCACGTCAGTGGTCCGGCTGACTTTGACGTATGGAAAATACTGATTCTCAGTCACGCAGCCGAATAAAGAAAGGCCAGTCAGAATACGAAACCATTTGATCATCGACCAAAATCATGAGCTTTTTTTAGATAAAATTGGCGAATTACAAGGAAGCCTCGTGTTGTTTACGTCTCCTCAGTTTCTGTTTACTTTGGAAGTGATCCTACTTAAATAGGTCCTCGTCAGAAAAGTTGCCCCAATTCCCTGTGTGCACGAAAGTTGCCGGAATGTCTGACGTACGAGGCACACCGTATCACACAGGCTAAGTGAGCTCAAGTTAACTCACTCTCTTCCATCATATTAGCTTTCTCTGTCAGCCTATATCTCCTGACGTAATTCAAAATGTAACAATCAGGAAGTTGGATAAGCGAACAGATGCAGAAGCTGCAGTTTTGGGTTAGCAAGGTTGTAACTAAACGGCGGCGGAACTAGCTAGGGAAAGCTAACCAGTCTAGAAATGCAAGCTTGACAATTACTGCAGCATACCTCATCAACCAATGACTATTCCGCTTCCCACTCAGGTTGTCCGTATCTGCTGACCTTATCAAGCTGTATAGCCAGTTCCCATAACTGGAAACCACTTGTTCATTTTCGACGGAGACAATGTTGGGTGTGGTAGTCGTTCATTTGACATTCGAGCTTGACCTAACTACAGAGAAGTTTACTTTACAATGGACCTGTCACAGAATATGTATTTAGCCTATTTCTTTTCTTCACGTCTGAACACTACCTCAATGTTGATAAACGGCAGCTGAAGGGAGCAGCCATGATCGAAAACCGAGAAGATTTAGGTACTTTTTACCAATCCTAATGAAGAGCTGATCATACACAAGCACTGAATACGCTCTCTTTGATCGACAATCGGACATCAGCAGCATCGACAAAAGACTGTCGCAGTAAAAAGCTGAAGGAAAAACGAACGGTGGGTGACTGGTGCAGAATAGCTGATGAATCTAAGGTAACCGGTCAAATAAAGTCAAGCGGTCAAACCCAGCAAACAAAAGCGCAAAGTGCAACACAGCGTATATATATATATATATATATATATATATATATATGTGAGTATAGCAAAATAGGCTGGTGAATTTCGGATTAGATAGAAGTACGGCTGACGGTCAGGAGGCTCAAATGCAAAACAAGAGCAGGATGATGTGCGGTAGTTCTCGCAAAATAAATCGCGACCTTGTAGTGGAGGTCCAGATAGCTTGCATGACACCGGATTTCAAGGGCTGGCAGTCGTTAGGTAAGAATCTAAGCGGAAAGTTATCGTAAACTACAGGGTCCCGATTGGTGAGGAACAGATAACTAAGTTCACTTCACTTTGAAGTTTGTTTGAGGGTTGGAGATGGGAAGAAAAAAGTTTAAGTTTAAGTTTTGACAATTATAGAGGGAAGAATCATAGCCAGTGAGAAAGGGTAAATAAAATAATCAACTTTTAACGAGTTTACGGAGAATTTTTGACATAAAAAGTGAAGTGAAAGGCGTCTTAACCTATCAGTGACAAGTCTGACCTTCTCAGCGTGTTCGCATTCGGGGAAAGGGGCAAAACGAGTAATAATGTTTAGAATACGAGTTCGATGTAAAAGTGCAGTCTGACCACACAGCCAATGCGGTTGCGGCCTATATAGCCGAAGGACAAAATACGACCAGTCTTTACTGGAAGAGCCAGTCAATACGTGATAACGGGATGTAGACTTCCTGACTGAAGGATAAGTGACAGCCTGTTGTAAGTGCGAGTTAATCACAATGCTGATCAATTCTCCTTGGCCGAAGGATTAAGTGTTGAAACTACTCGATGGGAGATCGTGGGTTCTAAAATCCCTGGATTTTTGTGGGATGCACACTACTGACGATGAAACAACCATACTGCGCCTCTCGGCTTTCAGCATAGATTGGCTCCACTTGCTGTTGACACTTCTAATGCGTTTGTTGATGGCATCTCCTGTGGAATTCAATACTTTCATAATCTCATGCCGTTTTCTTCTTACTTGTGCTTGTTTGAAAAGGTCGTTCCCTTTTGAACTGCTGCAAGGAGACGAGAGAAAACCAATCGTGTCTTGTGGCTCCGAAATTATGTTTGTGTATTCTGATGAAAAGGTACATTCTCGTTTGTCCCACGTTGTGTTCGCCACGTTCCTTGCAATTAATCTTGTATATGACATTG
Organism: Opisthorchis felineus; assembly: GCA_004794785.1. Lineage (NCBI taxonomy): Eukaryota > Metazoa > Platyhelminthes > Trematoda > Opisthorchiida > Opisthorchiidae > Opisthorchis > Opisthorchis felineus. Next base: position 3,018,223 of record SJOL01009319.1, on the reverse strand, counting down.
TTCTTAAAACGTGGTTCCAATATTCCTCGTAGTTTTGTTAGTGTCCTGCACAATTTTTCCCACGGTTTATAAACAAGTATTTTATCACTGCATCAAAAAGGCCTGCGATCATTTTGGCAGCGTTCCTAATGTACAGAAGTGTAGTTCCTTTAACTTCCTCTTTTGTTGAGCTCATCGCGTTGGATCTTCTGAGTGGTTTCTAAGAGAAGATTCTTGGTTATCGATTCCTTTGAAAAACCCTGTGATAGCGCTTCTGTTCTTTAAATTCAGATTCCGCGATGTTGTAATGTTTCTGAATTCGTTTGGATGACTACTGTGGCAGCTGAAGATTTGGCCCATACGCCCAACTATACGCCGATTTATTTTTCACTTGTGAGGTGAATTTCAACAAAAACGTTCTTTACATGGTTGATTCGCTTGATACTTGTTCATTCATTTTGTTACGACAAAATTGTCACTCACATGGCAAATCCATACTTTGATATTTATACCAGATACTTCAGTTCGCTTCGCACCACAACCTGTGATGATTCCTGAAACTGGCTTAACATCGGTGTCTTTGAGTTCGTGAGATTCTGTGGTGAATTTGAAATATGTGGTCAGGTGTACTTTTTGAGCATTTCACAGAGCTCTTCTTTCTCCAGCAATCGATTTGGTGCACAGTAATTCGGTGGTAGCTGCCTTTGACTCAAGAGTTCTGCATACTGAAATAGTGGGTTCATTTAAACGATATCTTTATTTCATCAGAGTCGGCGTTTATATTCCTGAGTTTCTCCAAAAATTGCCCTGAAAAGCTGGTTGGGTATCAAGGCCCTGTGATAGAGCACTTTGAACTTCTCAGAAGCTCATTTGAAAGGCTGCGGACTGATGACCCGAGAATGATACTTTTGGTCAGGTAGGAATTGTTTATTTCTCTATCCTTTGGAGTTCTAAGCTCTGCTTCTGCATTATTCTTCTTTTGGAAATTTTGGGAGATTCTGTGGAGTTGTGAGAACTCAGATAAGGACAATGCTAGATCAGTAATCTGCCATTCACGGCTTCACTTTGATTCCGAAATTACACAAACAGTTATATTGTCTCTGAATACTGAGTATTTTTTTGGCTGAAAATAATTCATGAGTGCTCCCATCAGTTCTGTGTGGGCTTTCAATCCAACATTCTGATGCTGAATCTTATATATCCCTGCCGGTTCTTGGTATCTCCTAGAGTGCACCAAAATACAGTTGTTTCTGTAATTTTCACCTTTTGGATAGATTACTAGATTTTGGTCCGAAAAGCCACTCCTGTGTGCTTCTCCAAACAAATTTTTCAAAACTTTTAACCCATATCATTTTTTGCAATACAGCTTCTGCACGGAGTTTTACCGTATTAATTGGGTCAGCTGTCAACTAGTCAATGGTTGTTAATTAAACTCGGCTGGTATGCAGGGGCACCTTTTTCAAGAGAAGACGACAGGTGAGGAATTATTGTCACTACAGTTCAAAAAGTCACGTGTTCAAAAATGTAAATTCGAAGAAAAACTTGATTTTGGCTTCTTTGTTTCACATAACAGCAAAGCAAGTCATCAGGTGATTATTTATGTTTGTGTGAATACTCATAAATAATGAACGCTTATTCTGACCCAGAGACAACGGCCCATTCAAACCAAGACTTCAGAGTAGTTTGTGTATCACAGTCTGTTAGAACACTCGTGACTCTGTAGGTGTTCCAACTGCTTCCCGTCTGCCAGGTACGAGCTACTGAGCTACAGATAGGACTGAAGGGACTGTAGTCCATGCGACTCTGTAAGGAGTGTGTGTATGTGCCTATTTTCGAAAAGGATGGACGTCAGAATAGTCTATCAAGTCCCATAACATTGTTTCTCTGAAACAGAAGCTACCACTTATCCATCGCTTCTCTGATGAGACCATCTCGCAATAGTCTGGCATTTTCGAAAGTGTCCTGAAACTAGAAAAGCGGGAATAAAAAATTCCATTGAGTGGTTAATATCACCACTTTGCTGAAAGGCGCGTTGTCCTCAAGGATACATGGTATTGACAGGAAGTTAACCGCATAAGGAAGGACGTAGAGCTTCCTCTTTAGTCAATTACAAATGGCATGTTCTAAATAATGAATCAGAAAGAACGTGCTTAGAATATGAAGTAAGACTGTGAAGTACGACTGTCACTTTTGTGTGGAATGCGTGATTGCGATGATGCTTACAGGTTCTTCTAAGTATTTTCCGGTGTGATGGACCTCATAGTATAACAGCAATGAAGGCTAATGAAACGTGACTTTTATCAAAGAGGTCAGGAGAAACGGATATTAAGAACGATTGGATCATTTTTTCAGATAAGCTTAGTGATTCCAAAGTGTTTAACACAATCGGATGAATTCTAGGACGCGATTCGAGCCCTCCACCTCCAAATTCTCATCACTTCCACATAAATTCAAAAGACCTGAACAAATACGTGCAAAACTGGCTATTTTCTGAAACCTAACAAGGTGTCTTTTATCTGGGCTGGACAGTTAACCATTTCCCCCTAGAAAATCGATTCCAATTCCGATTGAAGTAGAGAGCGGAACTTTATAAAGACTAAGTTCTTTAGTTTCCGAAACTTTTAAAACAAAGTTGATAACATCTGAGCCTATTCAGCGCGCTCCTGTTTTGCATCTGTATGCGTATTTCAGAGTTTGAGGTCCACTGTTTCAGTTGTGCCACGTTTACGTTAATGGCCTGAAGTCCACAGAGCAGGGCTGTTGGTATGTCTGACCATCACGGTGGTCAGTTCCTTTTACTAAGCTGGAGTCCAGTGCTTGGATAAACTTTCTGAATCTAGCCGACGGTAATTTCGTGGTGGCAGTCCGCGTGATACAGTCCACTTGGTGGACCTCATAAGATCATGAGCTGCAGGACAGTGTTTTCTTTTGACAAAGTTTGGATTACAAATGTATGATTGCTGGTGTCCATTGTCCATCTCTGCGCATGCCTTGAAGTCTCATTAAGAGTGGAATCTAGATAAAATCCTAGACCGACCAGTAATTCTAACATATCTACCAGGTTAGTCATATAAAGGAAATCGGTGGTTCGGTTGCACTTTCTGGACAAAGTAATGATAAAACAATTTAGTGGTTCCATTAAAAAACTACAACAAGAAAGTCAGAAACAGATAATAAACGGTCAAAAGAAACAAATGGAATGAACTAATCGCCGAGCAAGATTATGCTTAGCATGATGTTTTTAGCTCCGGTGGTTGGACCGATTTAAGAGGTAACTCGAAGCTTTTAGGGCTGTTTTCATTAGTTAACCACTTCATAATTTCTAACTGCCCTCGTGTATACTTTTGATTTCAACAAGCTTACGTGATAATATGGCAGTTCAGTGTCTGAAATGTGAAGCGTGGAGAAAGTCTTTCATTGTGGACTCTGAAACAGTAGTCTTGGTCTCATTGTTCAAAGGCAATCACTTTCAAATGTGACTTCCGGTAAAAGTTGCTTAGCCCAATAGGACCAAGTTTTCCAGCGAAACATTACATGTACTCTAGTCAGTGTACTCGATATCCGCATGATATATAAATGGTATAGAGGGTGCGCCTTCTTTTGAGGTACGCTCCACCAGTAAAAAAAACATCGTCCTGAAGATTGTAGCAGTCATTTTCCAAGGTCGCTTAATAACGATCTGCATCCTGCCGTTTGAAATAAACTTTTGGAAGAAAGAAAATGGTTTGAAATGTATTCAGATTGTTTTAAATACTGAGGTCGGCCTACCTTAGCGTTGAGTTCAATTGCTAATTGGAAAACAGACAAAAGATGTCAAAAAGCAAGGCCGATTGCGCTGACTGTGCAAAGTCCCATTAGAACAGCTACTTAAGTAGCTTCGTTGTGCCTAAGAATCTCAACACATCCTACTTCATGCGATGAGGTTTTTCCAACATGTTGTCCGTTCGAATCAGCTTAGTGAGCTATTTCAGGAACTGTTCTTTGATTCTATTAATTAACGAGCTTTGGAGGTTGTTAACCTGATAAATGGGAGTCGACTGGACTCACTTGCTACTCACTTTTCGTACCAAAATGATGTAAGGTAGACATATAAGTTGGAAAATACCTGCACGATCCGCATTTAGCTGATTTCTTTAATGTGATTCCGAAACAAAGTTCAAGGTTCGTATAAGTCTTGGGAGAAAGTTACCCCAAATTTTGACTCATGACCATGACTTTCTGACTTTACCCGGAATAGAAAAGCAAGAAATCACGGGGCGTAAAAGAAGACGGAAAAAAGGCTCTGCACCTTCTTCTGTCACTCAACAGTGATGCGCTAAGAGATTGAAAGCATTTATTCAGGAGAATGTTGGTTGCCCAGGTAGCGCAGATGGTTGTTGGCTCGATCACTGAGCTAATTGCAACAACAATCGAGATGACGTAACTGGTGCTTTGTTATAGAGGGGAGTGTAGCGGTGCGTCAGTCATTGTGCATACCTAACAAAATTATAGACGGAGCTGTTTCTGGTCGTAAATTTTTCCTGCTTCACGACCAAGCAGCTCAGTCAAATACTAAAGCGAACCCTCAATGCAGCGAGCACTTAAGTACCAGATCGCAAATATTCATTTCAGATAGACGATTTTGCGTTCTGCAAATCGTTATCCGTATACAAACTCATCGAACAAAGTCATATATCTGAGAATACTATTTTTGATTTGGTACGTAAGTACTCGCTGCACTGAGAGTTCATTATTCAGCTACGAATCACCACAGGTAAAAAGCAGACTCATTCTACGATTTATAAGGGTGTGGCTGCGTGCATCATGGACGGACATCATGAATCTCCTTGGTAGGTTTCTAAACAAACATTAGTTTTTCAAAGAATCAATTTATTTTTTTTGCCGCTTATTTCGATATTATCTGTTGATGTCGTGGGTACAATGGCTGCCCACTCTGAACTTCTCTTGAAACAACTGAAAAACTGGTTGAATTCCGCAGGATGACTGCTGTAAATTGCTACCAGAATATGTATGTAAACCTATCAGTCCTCAAAATATGATGTTGCATTCTTGGAAAATCTTTCTGCTGTTGGTTTTTCGGCAAGCTTATCAAGCTAATCTATCCCAAACCAAAATTTATTTCTACTACAATGTGTGTGTGACACGTGGCTTCCTTTTGGACAGGAGATGTCAGGAAATATTGAAAAGCAGAAATGTTGAAGCCACGCGTGCAAAACACAGGAAGGTTTGCATAAAATTGTTTCAGTTTTCTTCGTTGGAGATCAGTCATCAAGTAGGCGGATTTATGCGCCTATTCGGCGTTTTTCAACAAGATTCTCGCGCCATACACCATGCATTTGGTCGTGAATTTCAGATTACTTATAATCCTATTATCGCGGTTGAGTTTGTCGAGCAATGCAAAACGACAACCACACAAGGCTGGATATTTATCGGAGTGGCCGGTGGCTCAAAAAATTGCCGTGAAATTACCGTGAGTCGTTTTCATGAATTCCACATATATTGATTCTTAGTTGACAAAAGAATGTTCATTTTAGGAGATCAACAAAAACAGTAGATTAGAATGCTGTTTTAACATCCCTAAGTAGTACAAATAGTAGCAGCAGTAAGGAGAAGTAACTCTCCCGCGATAGATGACTTACTTACGCCTCATAGATTGCGCTAGTTAGGACATTTATTGCGCATGCCAGAAGACCGTCTGCCTCATAGTGTTGTTTTCGCCCAATCCTGTGATGAATAGAAGCTACAGAGAGGTGGACAGTGTATGACCTGGCAATGAAGTAAGAAAACACTAACCAGCAATCTGATTCGAGTCGACAACTGCCACTTCCCTCGATGGGGAACCCTGGACTCAACTCTCCAATGGTAATGACACTGGCAGAAGTGGCCCAATCGCATAGTCAGTGGCGCTCATGCAACAAAGCTATCGCCTTCAATCGGTAGTTACCCAGTTCCCGAACTAACTAAAAATGCCACCACTTTCAATAATTGGCTTCATGTCCCATACTCTCCCATTATCCGGTGATCGAAACTTTAGCAGCTGAAACTATTGTGCCCAAGGCATACGGTTCAAAGCTGATACATTGAACTGAACTGAATTTTGTTTTCAGCCAAAATGGAATGTAAACTTAGCTGCTCCTGGGAGACATCACTCATCAGGAAAGACCCCATTTTGTCAGTCCAGTCAGGCAGCCTTTTGGACACGGATGAATGTGTTTAGAAAATGAATGGTTCCACAAGAACTTGCATGACTGTTCCTCAGTGTTCACCTGCATATCCGCTACAGAATGTTCACCTGCATCACTCTGTCTAAAAATGGTTCCTGCTACGGCAAAATATTTTGGAATTTAGTGGTTGTATTTGGTAGTCACTAAATCGCTTTAGCAAGGAGCTATGGACCTCAAGCATCGTGAGCAAATTTTCTATGCACTACACCTTACAACTTTATTGGATTCAACATAGTGGTCAGTCTGTGCAAAACAGGTCATTGTACTATGTTTCATAGTAAATTTAAAATACTTTTACTTGAAACCTCAAACACTTTAAGCGCCACTCTGCGCTGCCGACTAATTTGCCGTGCACGAACGTTTCTTTCCCAAGCAACTTAGGCTTTTACATAGAGTCACAGCCGGTGTTTGCGATGCGGTCGTTACAGACCAAGCCAGTAGGCTATTGAAGACAGGTCTTAAGGGGTAGTTTTCGAAGGAGCTGTTTATGATGGATAGCGTCGCTTTAGCAGAATAGAGAATCAGTTAGCTAGATGCCCAACTACATGCAGCTACTCTGAAAGCATTGCTTTCATCAGTAGCCCTGGTAAACCAGTTTGGAAAGTTTACTACTTATTTAAATGCATCACTCCAAGTTTCGTTGGTAACATTTCTGTACATTTCGTCACTTTTTTGTGGCAGTGGATAAACAGATGCGTCTTTTACTAGTGCCACACTAACAGTCGAGCGAAAACACCAAAACCAGTCAAGCATTAGTCGAAATAACATTTCTTCCACGTCCGGATGGTCACTACATTTTCTTGTGAAGGCCTATTGCTAGTCCTCCAACAAATTCAAACATTTGTAGTGATTCCAAGCAGTAGTCTCTGTGAGCTAATATTTGTTGACATACTCTAGAGTACTCGGTCGTACCACCTGACACTTTGTAATGTTTTTAACAGACATTTCCTCTTCTCAGCGAAACCAATTAGTGCTGAAAAGCCGAGAAGCGTTGTACAGGTGTCTCATCCATGTTGGTACTCATCGACAGTGCGCACCTCACGAGACGCAGAGAGTTTCGAACCCGCAACCTTTTGGTCAGTGGGAAAAAAATCATTTAGCTGTAGCACCCTTTCGGTGCCTAACTGCCATGCCACGAGGGCTGGGATACTGCCAGGTTGCCCAAGCCTAGACAGGGAAAGTTGAGAGGCAGAGGTTGGGTTCGAACCACGGACATTCCGGTCAGTAAACTCGCGCTCTAACCACTGAGCCATCTGGTCAGTCGATAAACACCTAAATCTCGGTTTTCAAATCATCACTTTACTTTTAAAAGATGACCCGAAATTTGTGGGCATTGATGGAGAATGGAATATATTTTTCATGTCATCTTTGCCTTCTAGATTCAGCAGCCAGTCAATTCACAGTACCTGATAAGAACTGGGCAGTCGAAGGATTAATGTTACTTTATCCTGGTGTAGTTAGTTGGAGGGGGTTTATTCATCGACCGAATATACAATGACTTTTATCACTGACCATCTTTCAAACTGGGTGTATGAAGAATGATTTGATTTTTTTGCCAGATGGTTTAGGAAATGGTATTTCATTCTGCTCAATGTAACGCTCTGAAAGACCACGGCTACCTACAGCTCACTCTGTAGCTCAGTAGTTTTGCGCCAAGCAACAGATATTAATGAGTTAACAGTGTCTTGATCGGTCATTGGCTCATGGTCGTTCTTGATTCATTTTGTCTTGCGTGATAACCACAAATTTCAGTCTTTAAATTTATCTACTTGTCTTTTAAGATACAAGCGGAGTAAGAGAGAATGGGAATCGTTTGCCCAGACTAAGTAAAACATCCGCAGGAAGAGAACTACTCACAAGCCTTTTTCTGCACGAAACACTCTACTCATATGGTGGAACGTGAATCTGATGGAAACCTCTGAAGTATGCTATTTGATGAATCTGAAGAAGGATGAAACTGGTGGTGCGCTTTCGAAGAGTTTTCAGTAACCATATGAGTAGCGTGTTTTTTTCCCAAGGAAATACAATTGAATATCTCGAATATCTTGTCAACGGAGACATGAGGCATGAATGTGCAGGAACTTAAGACTCATCTGAGTCTCTTGTTAACAACGTTGTGAGTTGCAGATTGGTGTATTTGGTCTACTCACGCGCTTGTTCTGGAACAGTAGTTGGCTTGTGATGTAGATATCGTCTGTTACGAAATTTTTGACATAGTGTTGCCCTGTCAGTGAACATTTTAATACTGAAGCTCGGGTTAAACAGGTTAATGTTGTTAAGGAAGCAAAACAAATGACGAGATGTCCCACAACAATACGAGGACATGAAATGTTCAGCTGAAAGCAGGGAGAACTTTAGGCGGAAGTGTGATAGAAGAAGGACTTCAAACCACGTTCCGACGCACGAATGAACGCTCTTTTATTTCACTGGGTACCTGTCTTGTCTACTTATGTACCGACTTTACGTGAGGAGTTTTACGATGGCCAGTTGGTCTGTTCGCCGAGCTTGGCAGTTGGATTGCAACTCAACCCCGCACTGACGATGTCACCTCGATTGGTGATGAAACTTTTGCAATCCAACGATGGCCAGTGTCCCATAAGTTTCATAAGTGTTTCCCAATCCATCACAGATATGAAAGCTACTCTATCCAAATGCAAGTAACCTCTTTCTGCTGGCACTGTCCGTATCGATTTACACGCCAAACATCTGGACAGCTGGTCGATGAGGTGGACAGCCTGGTTGCAAGCGTTTCATCAGCAGTCGAGGTGACGCGGACTGTCCTGTGCCGATCAATGGATGTAAGCCAAAGGAGACAAGGTGAAAATCACGTGGACGGCAACCATATTGGTTGCCGTAAAAGGTAGCGGGCCATCCGGCGGCACCGCAGATCCAAACACCCAATTACGATCGAAGGTCAGCAGCCCGAATGTGAACACATGCATGTGAATACGTAACGTATTCTCTCTGGTGTACTGCACTGTACTGCACCGCTTCGCTGCACAAACATGCACCGACAACGCCATCTCGACTGGTGATAAAACTTCTGTAGCCAAACTGCCCAGCTCAACTGAACAAGCAACAACCAGCTGTGCGAAATGGGCGGCTAACATTCTATTCAACAGAGCTTTATTGTGTACTTGACCCTGAGTGTATAACTGATAACTGTAAACATTCACGAAATCTGTAAATGTTGTGGTAGGAGCTTGCTGAGTTGCTTAGTTGTCAGAAGTGAAAGTTTGAAACTAGGAAGCCTCATCTGTTCTTCTGCAATTAGACACAGTTACCTGGTTACCTTCAAATGGAATGGGTGATCATAGAACACCAGTGAAACAACAGCAAGCTTCTATATTTTCAGACCTAACTTACTGCTGTGCTGGTGCTGGTTAGCACAGTTTCAGCCCATCGCAAAACGATGTAGTAAATCAGCTCACGTCACTCCGTCCCTGGTCTCCGCATTTAGACTAACGCCACCTCCTGCTTTCCTCACATTTGATTCGCTTGACACAATCACTCTCTTCGCGCATGGAATGTAGACATTCAGAAATTTGGATAGGTGGTCGGAAAGTATAACCTGGGGAAGAACAGTGGTGAGGAACGAAAATGGTCACCTGGCCACTTCGAACAAACTGCGATGTTGCTCGTGAAATTATCAGATATCTCTCGGGTTATGCTTACAGTTAAGCTGGGCTACTGTTAGAGTAAGGCTGAGGTATAGAACTAGATAAAACCTGTTTGGTTGTACGTAGGCTTGCATGCATGTGGAGCCATCCCTTTTGGTCGCCTGTATGAAATGTTGAACTGAACTGGTTCTGTGACTTTGGAATAAGCGCGAATAGATTTCAACATCTTTTAAATCATGCTCTTGTAGACACTCAGAAACAACCTACAGAAAAGGTACGATTTGACTATTGGGAAGATAACAAGGAACGACAACAGAAATATCGTTCGAACTCTTTGGTTTCGTGAGTGTTACTCAATACGAAATGCAAAATTTCCAAACTTTCGACGCGCCTTGTCTAATTGTCTTTAACATTTCCAGATCAGAATAAGAACAAGACCATTCTGGGAGAGATCATGTTGTTCGGAAACATGAGTCTTTGGTTTGAGATTTCAACCATGGAATGCTTTCACGTATGCGTTGGATTGGCTCGTCAGTGTCTTTGGGAGCCGGGTTTCTAAAGATATGGAAGGCTTTGGTGACAGGTTTTCTGAAGTTAATAAAAAGTAAAGCGAAACAATTACTGAGAGACAAATGCCAGGCCGACTAGACACCGGAGCTGATGACATCAACTTAGAAGTCGTCGACTTCACACCACATAACCGAGACAAACTACAAATTAAAGCCAGTTAGTGCTATTATGATAGTGTTCCGAAGGTAAGATCCGATGCTTTGTTCGTGAAATTTACTTGTTCAGACCATTAGACTATTTTGAAACTATCTCTGACCTACCAATAAGCTCCTGTGGAACTGTCTTATTCAACATTTAATGATGGGTTGGTGTCACTATGCTTTCAATCTGAGATTAGTAAATTTGTTTGCAAGTGATTAAAGTATTTGAGATAGCAAAACCTCTCAATTTGTGCCTTCTGGCTATCCTCACTAGTATTACTGCTAATCCTGATAATAAACACGTGCTGTATAGCTGAGTGGTCACATTACCGTTTGGGCGGGGGGCAACCGTTTGTTTGTTGACACAAGAATAGTCAGACAGTTTTGGTATTTGAAACGCACACTTCTTTTGTACCGATTACGACAGCGTGCGGTCCAATGGTATTTCATGATGGAATGCGATCATTGCTGATGCACTTTCGGCTTGCACAGATGACAATGTGAATGTTTCTTCAACCCAAGAACGATCAGTGGTAAAGATGCTCTCATTGGCCTTCACGGTGGGAGGAGGGGATCTTGATGATTCACTGTCGTGATAACACAAACAGGCGCTATTGAAACACTGGCGGTTTTGGTTGCGATCTTGCACTTACATGACAACAGGATGTGAGTTGATCTTATGACGTACATCGTGTCGTCCAGTCACCCGTCAGCAAGTAGCATTTTTGGTTGACATCCAAATGGTCTAGGTTTCATAAAATGGGCTTCTGAAGCGAATACCAACCATTTCAAACTGTGGGATGTTACCGTCTGCAGACCAGGAATTCAAACACATTGAACTTGGGGATCCTTTTGAGTTCCGTGATAAGTTTCACCACAAAACGTGATTATAGTCTGTGAAACTTGTCCGCTGCAAACGGATGATCTCGCGCTTTTGTTGATGAATCCATGATCCTGGAGATGGAATTTACCATTAGAATACGGACGCTCGAGGTCTTTGTTGGTTCAACGGACCACCAAAGACTAACAAGGAATCGTTTTTATCAAACAAAACTGTAGTTCTGTTTTGACCTACATAGAAAACGGAACACAATGCTAAGCACGCAGACACAATAGTCGCTTAACTGTGTAATGGCACGTACACAATTAAGGATATACTCGCTGGTTCTTGGTTTTTGCGGCCGATGTATAAATTGCGCAGTAAAATGCAAGCAATGTGGAACTGCATTGTCAACCGAAGTGTTTCCAATCCTAGCATAGTTCTTAGAACAGGCTCACTAAATATTACCGTCCCATACTTTGCCACCCTCAGAGGATGGCGCTGAATTGCCTAAAACACATTGTGCTATGCGTAATTCTTTATGAAAATCCAAAAATTGCCTACTTTTGTTTGCCCTTCCCCTTCAAAAATCCTCACACCTTATGCATCTCTCAATATGAACAGACAGGGGATAGATTTTTTCTGATTCTCATGTTAAAAGAACCTACTGACACTGGCAGCGGAAACATCTGCTGTTGGCACAATATTTTTGAATACCTAGAATGTTTCACAGGAAACCTGAGGGCTGATTTCCCCATTTACGGCACTCAGTGGGCAGTAGAGACCACACCACAAACTATATAATGATATTGAACAGGGTCACTTGTGACACCAGAAGCAAATCGTTTCCCCTAACACAGCTTCTGTACTCACCTTCGTGACAACTGTATCTGTGTAAAGGGTGTTGAAATCCGTGGGAAGCTGATTTAAGTCTAAGCTACCGTTGTTCAACGGACAACCTTCAAATTCGTGGCATGAAATTTGTGGATGACACTTAGTCCTGCTTCGTTGCAAGTTTACCTTGCCTTCCCTGGCCGAATGGTTGTGTTCGGCTGCTATCGGTGTGTTACATTTATGAATCGTCGTCAGGATTCTGGAAGTGAGTAATGCTGGTTATTTATGGCTGCGTTACGTTCCAGGCTATATCCGATCGGGTCGAATTTGCAGTAGATTGATGTTATCAACTTTCAAATCAGGATTCGGTAAGATCGAGCACCACGCGCATCACGGCTGTGGGGATTTACCAACATTTCGAAATTAAAATGCCCATCTTTTGGTTTGGCCCACAGCCATTTTGGAATGGACACAATTTTTTGGAGGGTCTCAACTGTCACACTTGGGAATGTGGTGAAACAATTCCTGAAGAAATATGTTAGAAACCAGTATTCCGATTGTGCTGAACCCGCCAATTAGTAAACTAGTTTCTTGTCATTTGGTTAGGTCATATGCTACATGTGTTTTACGCCATACATATATTCATCCAACCGGTATGCCTGGTTCGAGACAATTTTTTTTCGCACAAATTGCGCTAGCGCGAGCTCAGTTGCAATCAGTAGCAGATCGTTGTCATCTGTTTGACATCGAGTTTTCAATGGTCTAGTTTGCAAGTTGACGAAATAAGTTGCAGGGAGCCTAGTTACTTTGTGAATAATATTTATTTATTACGATGCAAGTAAGTGGTCTCCAAAAGCTCATGATGGAGTTTCAAATCCTGACTACCTGTAAGTATAAGTTGGATTGTGAAGAAGTGCATGAAGCAGCTGCTTGTGGTTAAAATCCGGTACTGTGAACAGGTCAGTGAAATGAAAGTAAGCTATAACGGTTGATCAGAGTAAACACACCATTCCGGATAATGGTAATGAAATACATGGAATACACTATGTGAACTGCTGCACCAAGATTTCGACCACCCACGTGAACTAAGTGCAACATTTGGACGATGTTCGTCTTAAACTTCAGTATCAGGTAGTCGGGGTGGAATCCATTCGGTGGCTTCTGTGGCTGAGATTCCAGAACAAGACAGTGAGATCGATGAAATGTCTATGAAATTTTCTGAAGTTTTTGGGCTTTATATAGCATATCGCTATAGTATTGCTTTGTTTCAGTCAATGCCAGTGATATTTTCAGCTGGAACAAGTGGTCAAACCAGTACATCACTAAACCCATAAATTACCAAAACCTATTGGTTGAAGTGGTTGGATTCCTGAGTCAAACAAACACCCTAGTGATGCCATAACAAGACTGTGATTCTCGCTCATATGACTCCAGGGGGGCTGTTTGCGTGGTGCGTCATACATTGGTTCTGAATAAAAACCTAAAAAAGATAATTCATTGTACGTCCCGTCAAAAACACAAAGCATTATTTATATTTCTAACCGCGACTCCTTCATTAGTAAAGAGGGCCGAACGATATATTATGGTCGGGTGATTGATGACATTATTGAAATCGCAGAATTTTTAGCCACATAAGCGGAAGGCTTTGTTGTGCGAATGATAAATATTGGGAAGTGCGCACGATGTAATTATTGAATCCCAGTGAAGTGGTGCTGACAGATTTTGATTTGGTAATATGCGTGAACCAGTTTAAGGTCTCAGTGAGATATCGCGTTCATTTACTCGTGGCAACAGACAAAAATATGGTTTGCTCAAATATCTGAATCTGAGCTCGACGGTTTTTGTCCATAACGGCTTTGCTACTTTGCCTATTCTGCGGATAATTCCATTTCCAGTGAGACAAGTCGGGCCTTGGTGATTCATATCAATGAGTCACCTTTAACTGGTTAAGTGAACTCGCCAACCTAACCCAATTAACAAACGGACTAATCTGCAGCGACCGCTTGATTTAAATTCCAATTAAGGTACGAAGCCACAATACCACCAGCTATGAATACTACTCATCCGTGTAGTGGCACAAGCATGAGATTAGTGCACGCAAGACACCTTTACAGAACAGGCCAATTTGATCAGAGGTGCTATTTTGTTTTGTTGACTGAGCAATAAAATGGGAATGAGAATCTTGCCTCTGACCCACTTTTCTAGGCATTCAGAAAATTATTTCTGATATGATCCTCCTTGGTAGACAACGGATCATGATATTCTACACCATAGTGCAGTGTTATCATCTCACCTAGAACTTGCTGTCATAAAGTTGCTGGATGATATTGAATAAATGAACTTATAGTACTGATCCCAACCAAATTGGCTATCGGTAGAGCGTGCTGAAAAGCTCAGTATTGAAAAGCTCAGCGAGTTAATGGATTCTGCAGTCTAGTAACAGTCAAAATATCATCTACACAGACATCAACGTGCGCAGCATCAAGGAACAAACCACCCTGCATGGCAATCAGAACACTCGATGGGATAATAAGTTTGGAGTCATTTAATTAAACATGGAGTAACAAAGACAAGCAATAATCTAATTGCAGTAAGTTGTTCGCTTCCCAGAAGCAAGGCTGGTATTTAATCTTACCACTGAAATATTGCAGGGATCAGACAGTTCTGTCAGCACAGTGTACGATTTTTCTTTGAAATGTGCATATTCTCATTGTGGTCTGCAGAAGTATATTTCCCCGTAGAATAAACGACTTTTGTCGGTGGAGCTTTATACTCCGCCAATCGGACAATCAGTGTTTAATTGCCTCACGGAAATAAGGTCATTAGATAATCCGCGTTACTGAACGTAGTTATTTCGTGATGTAAAGATTATACTTTCACGCTCGAAGAACTTAGAGTGTCTCGTTGAGTTTTGAGGGAGCACCAAATTCAAATAAAAACTTTGTTCATCCAGTCGGACATGCAATAAGTATGCGCAATGCTCACATATATAACTGATAAAGCTCTAGAGTTTTGATATTTTTACCGTCTACCTTGGCCACTATCCTTCGATGAAACCCGATTGTAAGTTGACTAGAAACACAGGTAAATAATCCGACCGGCGGATAATATGCTGATCACCTTTGTTGCCCGTGAAGAGGAGGAATCTCTAAGTACGTACACCCTACGAGATTAGCCCGTACACAGAAGTTCCCAGAAGATTTAGTGATGAGCTCTTCCCGAAATTCCAACGGTAACAGGGTTTTAGTACAAAATCAACGCCGCAAACAAAACAGAAGGTTTCAGAAGGAGGTATCCAATAACCTAATATATTCCCAAATTCCTAACAGATTCCTAAATTTGTATTTAAACGTTAGGCTTCAAAGGGAAGTATTTCAACTTCCTTCATGCCTAAAAAATAAAAATGCGAAGAGCATATAAAAGGAACACAAAACACGGGAATCATAGAATCAAGTGTCTCGTAGATTTCACGGGACCGTATGAAGAAAACCGTACACTAACGCTACTTTTACATTGCTTGTCACTGGCATAGTCTAACAGCCAAAAACGTTATCGGGGAATTTGTGCTTTTGACTTCATTTCAGCATGATATGAATGCCCTTGCACTGGAATCAGTCCGTACAATCACGTATCAGCTCCATCAACTTATACTTGAAGAGCAAGACAAAAGAACCGTATTTCGACGAATGCTACTCCAATCTGTACTGCCCACATAACAAACCCACCATTGGTTGTCCAGATCATCCACATATGGTTCAAATAGATACGATAAAACAAGTGGGTGGAACATGGTGGCGAGGCGCTAATGGGGCCGCAAAGGGCTCATCACTACTGGTGTTAGCACTGATGGACAATATTTTCTGAGGCTGGAAGCAGAAATCCTGAGGAATTTAAGCGTAAGCAGGATAACATACTGTCATTCGTTATCTACCGGTACAGATGTGTTTATTCATTTGCTCATTAGGTGTGGTATTAATGCCGCTTTACTCTCTCCGAGCACAAAATAAAATATTGCATGGATCCTGTACGTTCCAAATTAAATTTGGCGTTGATTCCAGCATACGGCTGCCTAAATTGATATGAATTGAGAGAGAATAGGTCTAGCTTTGAACACCATCGGATAAATGGAGGCAAATTTGTTGCCTGAAAAAATAAGTCGCGCAATTTTATTATTTTGGAGCAAAATGCCATGCCTATGTCGAATTATCCTTGCGTGAAACACTTGCACATTTAGTTCCCATTTGTCAAAACACAACCAGTCCGAGCTCTCGTTGCCGCGTTTATTAGCCAAGCAAGCACAAAAAACAAATTTGTACGCAATCGGTATGGATAAAAGACCTTTACAGTTTCAGCAACTGTTGTAACAAAAAAGGTAACAAAGGTTACCGCATTTCGCAACTTGGGGGCAAACTTCAGGTAAGCGAGATATGTAGCCGCTTGTTTTCGAACGGTAAAAACGGCAGATAAAAGAATACTTTAAGTTGGTATATTGTGGTCTCCCTGTCATTTAAAATGATCCATGAAATCAAAGGATCAGAGAGCCTTCCAGTATTTCGTAGTATTCAAGCTGCTGAATAAAAGTAGGGTAGCATTGTCTGATATCCCGCATCCACAAACATTTTTTGTGGTATGGGGTAAACGACACGAATCCCAGTGTCCGACTCCATTTCCGGTGCAATTTTTTGGGAAGCATAATGTTAGTCCGAAAACCTTGAAATTCTGGCATAGATTGAGCACCGAGGCACATAACGTCTTGAGAAATTTCATAAGGGGTTAACTCAGTGTTCAGAAAATTTTTGTAAGGTCTTGAGACAGAATACTGTGCAAAGGTCCTTCTATTGATGGGGTACAAACAGAAAGTACCCATCTCAAAGCGCGTGGAATACAAAAATTTCGGTCTGGTAGGTGGTGTCTGAATTTCTATGCTTCAGAGATATTAGTTTACAAATCTTGGAATGCCATGGAAAAGCCGTTACGCGGATGTGCGAGACGGGCCTTTTGGATGTTGAGTTTTGTTCTCCGTAGAAAGTAGGTTCGTTTATTGACGGGACTTGAAGCCAGATGTCAGTGGCTAGAAATCCACTGCAGTCCATCATGTTGATTCTTTGACAATGGCCAAATCAGGAATATTTTGGAGTGATTTTTACTACTCATACTTCACAACTTAGTTTTCTTATCTGGACTGATTCCAAGGGCTTTAAAAATATGGAGATTCGGTTCCCTTTTACTCTAAACAGAGTAAACAAAGTTTTCTGGCAGAGTGCACTTCCTTACAATTATCATCGACCCCTTACTGCCGGCAGAGTTCGGTTTATTTTCTAACAACATCATTAGGAGACTAAGAATTCGCAAACTGTTTTATTTCCGAACAATGTCTGTTTTTTCAAGTTTATTTCAACCACTGTGTGCAATAAAATATCGAGTTTTGTTCTAATGATAGTTTTTAGGTTTTACTTTCGCTGCTCACCATCGTTACCAGGCGTTCCTTAAAACAAACCTTCCAGTCTGCTGAAGGCGCGTATGGTTGGACTTTTACAACTGTGTTGGTAGCAAATGGTGGATTTTGCCGTTTAAGGGTGGTAGTTTGAAGCATCTATGTAGTCCGTGTGTTGTTAAGAAGAAAACATTTGACCCTAACAATAATTGTAGATGTACGGGAAAAGCTTATGCTTAAGCAAACGTGTCGAAAACCAAGTGTAAATGTTTGATTAGTTCAAATTTCCTGGAACTTTTCTTATCAGTATTTTCGGAGAACAGTTGTTACAGTTGTCTGCAAAATGAGTATACGACGACTTTTAATCAATGAAGTCTACTCTCCGTGGCCTTGGTATAACAGCAATTGTTTGGAAGGGTGCTTACTAATGAGCGATCATTAGTTTACTTTACACGGAGCATGAGCTATGTGTGACTGCTTCTAAGTATCCCTAGATGTGTTCGGCTTACTCAGTGTGTGACTCTGAACATGGTAGAAGAAACGAGGCACTCGGATCAAATGATCGAAAGAATAGTGACACTGCTGATATTAACTGAGACACGGTTGCGCCTCTGACGATTGCTGAGCGAGATGCGTGATCCAGAGTATTTCTGAAATAGACACCAACTAGATTCCTGGGGTGAGAGTGTGGTGGAGAGTTGGACGAAAAACCAATGTCAGTGCTGTGAAAGCCCGCTTAACAAATGTCTACGTTTTAATAGCACACACAATAACTGCATTATATCCGACTGAAAATCGCCAAACCCATATCAGTGCCAATAACAGCTGGCCTTTATATGTCCGGCGAAGCAACCTCCCACTAGGCACTTAGTTGTGGAGTGTTCGGTGAGAAATGTTTGTGTGGATAGTAATAAAGTCAAGTAAGATCTGCCAAATTCTAATGCATAGCTAATTCAAATATGGTAAAGATTGCTCGATAACTCCTGAAGACTGTCTGATGCCTCCGAATTCTCAGGGCTAATCCTTGTCCAATTCATTTACAGGATCACAAAATGAGGACCCACCACATAGAAAGCATTGACAATTTTTCGCCTCCCTGTACCAGGTATAATTTCCGGATGAAGTGCACTTTCCGTGTATAAACCTGATCGTCAGCTCGCCAGCACTGACTGAAAGATACATGTGATGTAATTAAAGTACTTCTCTTATTTCAGTAGAGGGTCTCTGACTAAAAGATGAAAAAGGATTCTCGAGTATCCCTTAAAGGTCTGTGAAACTATCGCTTCAGATGCGAGTCACGGCGAGATGGAAACACGAAATGCTCCAGAGTCCCACCCAGCATGTTTGGTCCACCAAGCAGGGGCTATGGTTGGTTCCCATAAAGTGCAATTTAGCGAAATGCTGGTCACAGAAATAAAGGCTGAATTTGTTTCAAATCTCGCACAACATCGAGAATGTTTGGCAAATTCAGTCACACTGAAAAGGCGGTCATTCTTTTAAGGGTTAGATAGCCTAATAAATTCGAGTGTCCGGCACGGCCACAGGGCTATGACAGACACGGAATGGCCAATAGGATACAGGGGGTACTGCAGAAGTATCGCGCAGTAAGACTTTGATCTGCGTATTTTTTCATCCTCTAAAATTTGTCGAATTACGTAATCTTTCTGGCTTTTGCTACAAATTTTCAAAAATCGTTCCGTTGCTCGCAGAATGTTTCAGTGATTGTGTTCTTAAACAGTATTGCGTTGGACGAAATTTAATTTACACGAGGGGAAAGGAAACAGCCTGTTCCTTTGTTAAAGGGAATCCGCTGGTTATGCTGATCACACTATATGACGCATTAGTTATATTGCAATTACTTCGAGGACTGTTGTGCAGAAACACAAAATTATTCCTGATGACGGTGGGAATGAAAGTGTGCTCTCATTGCAGACTAAGTATTTGGAAATCCTGTTGCTCCCTTCTGTGCGGCAACCCTGGCAAGTGCAGGATTCAGGATATGCTGTGATTGCAGTCCGAGTGCGTGAGAGATTCTATTGGTGGCTTTTCCTCCGAGCTTACGGAGGCGAAATGTGGCTCAGTTTTGCAGTGTTCAAAGTTCGGCGCGGCTGGCAAGTCAAACTATGGAAACAGAGAGGTTTGGATGTGGATGATGAAACAGCAAGGAAATGAAACGGATGGTCTGAACTAGATAACCTCGGTAAAATGGAACAATACATTTACCATCCTTCTACTACTCCTAATAGCGATGTAAATCCTGGCAAACAGATTAGTTTTCTTCATTTTTTGGGTAGGTAGTGCTCCAATTTTTTGCCGATACAATCAAGCTTTTGACAGTAGTTCATGCTTGAGTTTTGGTCAGGTACAGGCTGGCCTGTTAGTCGAGCGTAGCAGTTGTCTTGCAAATTCTTCGCAACCATAGGGTGAGACACTGTAAATGTGCGGTTGGGTCAGGCCAGTTGCCAAGTTCGGCAAACAGATCACCTGCAACCTGATCAACAACCAATAAACGCAATCGAACTACCAGAAATTGCTGAGCATTTGGTCCAGTACTTCAGATGGATTCCATCTGTTTCTCGGCTTCAACTATCCATTCTTTTCAAGTTATTGTCTCCAAATGCCAAAAATTCCAAGGTTAAAACTATAATGAGTACAGGCGACAGGAGAAAATGAAATTTCCAATATGTGACTACAGAATGCGTTGCTATCTTGTAGGCCCAAAGAACTGTTTGTGATAAAGACCCCACACTTCACAATTACCAGGTTATCCAATTTGATAATTACCATGAGAACCACACCATTCTTTGGCATCTCTTTATTTCAATGGGAAAAGTGCTGTTTAATTTTTCGAATACGTTGTTGGGTGACTCTGGGCGAGATGGCTCAGTAGATAAAGCGCGAATTTACTAACAGGGAGGTCCGTGGTTTGAACCCGATCTCTGCTTCTCGACTTTCCTGTCTAGGCTTGGGCAACCTGGCAGCATCCCAGCTCTCGTGCTTCCTTCGGAAGGCATGGCAGCTATGTACCGTGATGGTATTACAGCTGAACGATTTCGATTTTTTTCCCAGCTCAAATCATAACTTGTCACATTTTCTGGCTTCCAGTATTGGAGAATAAAAACAGCTTACGTGTACTGAAAACCAGTTGCGACATTATGGATCTCATGAGATATATTTTTCAGGGTCATTGTACACACAATTATACCCGCACTTTTCATGAGGCTATTTTGACTGTTCTGCCGGATGGGACCAGCGGGATTTTTGTGGCATCACTAGGGAGTGAAATGCAAACTTCAATAGGGCTAATTAAGTAAGAACATCGTCCGTCTGTGAGAAAAAGCATAGAGGTTAACTGTTCAACCACTGCCCGGAAAGTCGCGGATTCGAAACTCTAAGTTTCGCGAGCTGCCCACTGCAGATGGTCCCAAACAAGAATGCAACAGCTGTACAGTGCTTCTTCGCTTACCAGCATAGACTAGTTTCACTTACGTGGTGAAATCCTCATTGAAAAATCCCCAATCTCCTCATCAAATAGCTTTAGGACTAGAAGTTCCAAAACAGTTGATGGATCAACCGTGCCTCAAAATTATAGCTTTTAGTCCCCATCTAGATTTCATTGATTCGAATTGTTTCCGTATTCGTAATAATATTTTGACGGCAAATGCAAATCAAAATCTATTAGTTGTTGAGTGCACAGATTACTGAAACGCGTGTGTATCCATAATAAAGTTAGGGTAAATCCATTATCGGATGAATTGCTTCGATTTGTGTTTGAAGGCTACGTGTGGCTAGGTCTCTGACAAGTACGAGGCAAAACTGGAACTGGAACTTATGATACGTTGCAAAAAATACTGCAAACCTCTCCTAAATACTGCAAACTTCTTCTAAATACTGCTATATCTTTGAACTTATTGTAATCAAACTTTTGAGCGTCATAAAGGGCGACTTAAGGCAATAATGTTCTTTCATATAGCTAATCTGAACTGAACGCCAGTATGTAAAGCACCGTGGGGGAAACGTTGGCTGTAATATAAGGTTCGATAGCACAAGACGCGGTCATAAATAGCCATGAAATGGGTTGTCTGGTCACTCTCATTCGCTTTTTTTCTAGATGAGGCCCCTTCACAAAGGGGGACACTCGCTAAATGATCTTGGAAATGTGGTCACAATGAGTCGACATTCAGAATGGCCTCCTATGAAATATCCACCTCCGCAAGGTGATATTCATCTTGTGAGCTAACTGCGTCACTACGTTTTGGTACGACTGAGCTGCGCACGCAGATCATGAAAAGTTTCCGTTCAGTATAAAACTATGTTTGATGACAGCAAACTTTTAACATCGTGAAGTTGTACCAGTATCGAGCCATCAAATCGAAACGTGATACGTCGAGACCAGACAAAAAGTCTGTGAGCTTACGATCAGGATAACACGTTATTTGTGTGATACAAACAATGACTAGGTGTGGCAAATAAAAAATGCGACTGAAATATTCGCGCTCAAATCATTGTCGTTTGAACAGTTTTTGTTTCCTGGCACGATTATTCTGATGAGTCCAGCACCAAAGGGGCGAGCACTGGATCCGAGTTTCGGTCTTGTTAGAGCTCCTTGACAGTGCACCTCTTTGACCGTGCCGCGTTTTAAACCCCGGATATCGGACATGGGAAACGAGTGTGCTACTACTACCCCATCTGCCTGAAATATCTTCAGTATAGTAACAAAGCAGGACAACCGGGTACTTCTGGAAGACTGAAAGATTGAGTTGAGCTTGATTATTTATCCAGTCTGTTTGTAGACCTAAACAAACCTTGTGTACTTCCCTGGAAGAGTGTACCTGTGGAAGGTTAAATTAGGGACTGAGTTTGCTGTTGTAGGTTACGAGGCAAATAAGACTGTAAATGGGTAACATTGGTTGCTATACAGAGGAGGCAGTATAACAACCTGGACGATCTGAAGGATGCGTAACCTGGATATCATGGGTTGTGTTGAGTAAAGCTAAAATAATGTCAGCAAGCTTTCGAAATTGGAAACATTGCCACGGGGTTACACTTCCTGCTACCGTCGATGAACTACTTAGCGATGCGATCGGGCTCATGTACTCCTGAAATATGGATTATGCAACATTTTGTTAAAGTTGACGATTGGTCATCTTCATTACTTCTAACTAAATAAAGGTACCCCACCGTACCATGGCGAGGTAACAATAAGATATAACCAAGCTAACAACAAGGTAACTATCCGTCGTACATATTGCTTCGCACCCGACCATTCCGGGCCA
Source organism: Opisthorchis felineus (assembly GCA_004794785.1). NCBI lineage: Eukaryota > Metazoa > Platyhelminthes > Trematoda > Opisthorchiida > Opisthorchiidae > Opisthorchis > Opisthorchis felineus. The sequence continues at coordinate 2,995,326 of SJOL01009319.1, read as the reverse complement.
AGTGATATCTTTATAGCGTTTGTTGTCACCATCCAGCAATTGCTTTTATATGAATGATAGTCAAATTATAAATGAATAAACCAAACTGAATGGTCCTAGTCGCCTCACTGTTTCCCTTGGAAAACTGTTCCCAGAAACTACTGAATTCCTGCCCTTGTGCAGAAAATTCGCAGCCACTTTTGCGATCTTGGTGAGTTGCTTAAGGATTTTACAATTTATATGGAATTGCTCCCGTCATTCTTCGGCCGTTTTTGAAGATCATCGAAATGGTTTATGCAAGAACCTGATTCGCCGAAGTAAATAAATGAATTCAGAGGGAAAAAATTGACATTATTCACGGTGTTCACGGTCATGGTCTGCTGACTTGTTGCATGTGCATTATGCTGAACAGAGGGAGTTAGCGGATCTTGAGCTTCATGGGCATATGTTTAAAGCCATTAGTTTGCCCTGATTATGTATTTCCGCATGGGTGAAATGTGGTTCAGTAAATGAATAAACATTCATGATATCTTCAACAGTCAGTAGAATCCTGTTTGGAAGGAAACTCAAGGTTTGAATGATCTCTCTCCCAATGTCTCAGAGTACTTTGACCCGAGCTAGTTGAATTCATTGTATTATTGCAGTTCGGATGTCTTACGCTTTGCTGATACGGAATAGTGTACGCCATTCGATGTAATGTTTGTTGTTTGGGTTCGCTGTATAAAACTGTGGACGATTACTTCGATCGCACGAAACTGTATTTTAAGGTCTGACATCTAAATCTAACCTTAGGTCACGGAATGCTTCAACCTGCAAATAATACCTCCTGTAAGTACACTCATTTGCAAATCAATTTGGTTTTCACGGGAGACTCAAGTGAATCTCTCGTTTATGATGTTCTCCAACTGGATGTGCTGCACACAGACCGCCTCATGTTTCAGATATTATGATATTCGAGATATAGTTTCTTAAAGGAAACTACTCACAAGCTTGCTGAAAACTCTTCGACAGCCCACGAACGTTTTTGCCCTTCTTGGGGCTCATCAGGTAGGCGCATTCCCCGAGTTTCCGTCAGCCTTATGTGTATGTCATTCGATGAAATGTTTGTTATTTGGGTCCGCTGTATATAACGTTGGACAACTACTTAGATCCCATGAAACTGTATTTTAAGATTTGACATCTAAATCTAACCTTAGGTCACGGAATACCACAACCTGGAAATAATACCTCCGGTAAGAGTTTTGTTCATCGAACATTTAATAGAAAATAATTGAGTACATGCAGTCACCTGTCGAACCAGGTGAACCAGGTTCTATCCTGGTGAATAAACTTATTTCGCGTGTCCTTATAGCACTTAGTTAACCACCGGCGTTAATCGGTCAGTTCATCTTCGTGATCCACAGTTGTTTTGTGGGCGATATCGCAAGACTGGCGATATGACTGCCGAGATACTTTAAGACTACTCACTATGCATCAGTAGCTCAAAAGGAGGGATAAATCGGAGGCAATCCGGGGTTTGTCAATAGAACGATGACCCGTGACCACCTCCATCTTAAAAGCAATATTTTTTTAGTAGATTCCACCGTAATTACCAAAAAAAGCTAGTGCAGCTGATTATTATATCCAGTAGCCACTTAGGAGGATAAGATGCACACATTTAAGGGATCCTTCGTTAAATTAAAACTGACTACCCGACCTGTTTTTTTTCTATTCGCGCTTGTTCTTTCAATGTTTCTGAACCTGTCGCAAATCTGGTGATCAGCAGAGAAACCCAATTACTTAACCCTGCTGGAGGTGAATAGGCACCATAGGCTCATTACCAGTCTGTAAGTTGGAAGAATTACTTAACGCGTAGAACAGTGTGCATCCTCAAACTGCTACTCCATAGTATATGATATTCTCCCTATGGCAAATTTGGTTGCGGGTGCCACGGAGTGAGGGTCTAAAGCATCCTAACTGTGCCACATATACTTCACTCCGGTGGCCCAGCTCATGTGGGCTAACGTTCAAAAGGAAGGTGCTCATCGCTGATTAGTCTTGAAGGAGTGTCCTCCGTGTTCAGCACCAAATTACAAACTCAAGCCAGTCTCCAAACTCTTGTTTTCAGGACGACGCTGTAGAATGTGTGCTAAACAATTCACATACTTTAATCTAATAAAACTTACTTTCTGATCCGCCTATTCTGACGAGTAACCAGGTAACCTAAACTTTGATGCCGCACGCTGTAGTCAGCTTACTCGTGCCATTCAGCGGAAGTACCAAAACCACTGGCTTCACAAGAGTTATTAATTTTTTGAGTCCAGCTGGATGCCAAGTCTACTTCTTTCTGAAACTCAAGCAACAAAACACCACCCGTGACAAATCTTCTCGGGAGGTGATCAAAGACCTGTTACAGTGTGGCTCCGGGTTTTTTCCAGTAATAATTTCGAGAATTTTCTAACTAGAACTGTTTTGTCCTAAGAAAAGCAATGTTTTCTGACAGTACTGCTAGCCTTTTTTGAGTTCTGAAAAATTCTTATGTAGCAGTATGCTAATAATTAGAGGATGACAGTAGGTCGTGACCACTCTTAAGTAGCAATGCATTCCAGATTTTCCGGTTATTTTTTTAGAACAAGCAGTTCATATAAAAATAAGAATTTCATAGCAGTATTCTTATGGGTATGCTAGCTATATGCTTACCAATTCAATAAAAACATGACAATGGCTTTCTTGTCTCGCCAGATTAAAATTTTATCATGCAAGCAAACTCTTCTTACGACATTGATCACCGTGAATTTTGCTCCGAGTTTGTCACCTAATAATTACTGAATACTCGAAATTATTGAACTAATGAATCAATAATCAATTATTCATTATTTTCAGTACTCAATATATGGTGACCTAGATTGTTTTCTTTAAAATTTGCGTTACAGTTCTTATGTTTTACGTCATCCTGCTTTATTGGCTCAGCTCTCTGTGGTAATAACTTCACTAAGTTTGAGTTTGTTCCTATCAAAAATAAAATAACTCACTTGATTTTCCATCCAAAATTTGTGATTATTCACATATAATATGAACAACAATGATAGGTCTGGTATTTGTTTTCGTGTTAAAAATATACCAAACCTAGTCATTCCACTCAAAATACCTAAGTTTATTCTTACATTTATTTTTCACATAAACATGTTCATATAATCACTTTGATATGTTTCCTTCATTCAATAAGTAGCATCTGTGCCTACTAACAACCACAATGGAAAGAAATTTCTTATTCTAATTCTCCTGGGAATCATCTGATTTCTACGTATAACGCGCACTTATGCACTTACTGGGGAACACGTAGGATCCGCTTTAATCACGTGCTAACCCTGAACTGTTGTGAAAACTGTAAGTTGCACACACGTGAAAACATGCATCACTACTTAATGGGCCACAAATTCCAAAAGTCTATCTTGTAGCTGCTTGCATCCAGGGTAAACTGTTCACATGACCCCTAGAACAGCTTTGCAAATCCAAAGACAATTTTAAATGGTAATGAAGTGGAAATATTCAACTAGATGATGAGACAAACCGTAGAGCTGTATGCGTTTGTTGATCAAAAGTGTCTGCGCGCACATTCCAGTAAAACTCAGAAGAGTATAAAAACTTGAAGTAAATTGTAAGGTGAAAAAATTTCCTTACAGAAAGATGCTGATCAGCTTGGGTGCATATGTTGGCCTACTGTCGTTCTGTTTACTAACGAGCGCCCAAAGTGAGCATATCCTTATTTTCTGTTCTCTTCTCAAACAGTTGCCACTGATTTCAACATTACACATTTCGTCGATTCAACACGTCGATTCAACCCCCAGGCACATGTTTCAATAACTCACATGTGTCTGTCAAATTAAGTTTAGCTTGGCGGTGGATCTTTATTATATGATGTCGATGGAACTGTTTATACCTTATCAATGAAAGAAGCTCTTTATATGAAGGAGACGGATTGGCCTCGTAATCATGGAAGCAAGCATATAGTCAGTTTGGAGACCTCGCTCTGGAAGGAAAGCCAATATCAAATTGTGGAAACAACGGGACACACCTAGAGTTGCATTATGCATTTAGTCTTTCAATCGTTCAGTATGTGCGGATTTCCTACCAGAAAATATGGAGCACTAAGTTGTTACGTTCTTGATGTCTCTGATAAGATTTGGTTTGAGGATTTCGGACCATTATAGATTCTTTTTGGAAAATTAGCCTTTACAAATTGCACAGGCAGGTTGTTGATTTGAATGGTGTGATACCAGTTTATCAAAATAGCTTCGTTGCTACAGAATAAGATGGAGTGAATTGCAAACTGGTAAATACATCCCAAACGGCCTAGATATGTCCCAAGGAAAAATTGTGCGCCCATCCTGCTTTTCATATACGCGACCTTAATTCGAACCCCGGACCATCGAAAGCTGATCGGCAGATCGAAATGGCAAAGCGCAATTGCTTATGAAATTTCAACGCCTTTTGAGGCACCCAAGCATGGCTGATGGAAATTACTGTTATTGTGTTAAATGATCACCTCACTGACCATCGGATTCTGACCAGTATTGTGGTGAACCACCTGCTGTTCGTGCGAAAATGCATTGACTTGTCCGTAAACTGTCTAGAAGTCAGAGATGGTAGTCCCAGGATGTAATTGATGTAGAACTGGAACCTACTAGTGGTGTGGTTTTTCTGTTTCTAACCGGCTATTCGACACTGCGAAGTAACACAAAGAATACGGCAAACGACACCAGGCTTTGATCTTGACGCGCTCAACCTAACACGAATTCTTCGCTCCCTAAGGGACAAAATGTTTCGTTTATGCATGCACATAATCCAGGGTTGTTTCTAAAGTTTTCCAATTATCTGAACCGTGCAGCCGATAACTCTCCTGTGCTTTAATTATAAATCCAGTGTTTACGGGACGGATATCTCATATATCATTTCATATGATGTTTTCGTACGGTGCAGCCTAGTCAATTTCGCTTTGCAGTGTAATAAGATTCTAACGTAGCTGGACACGAAGCATCTTCCGGGAGGCGATCGCTTTATGGTGATAACGGGCGTCGTAGAATTCACGGGTACAAGCCATGGTGTTTTCATGAGTTCAAACAACTTTTTCAATCCAACCGCCCCCACTAGAGAAATGAGGTTTTGTTAACCTTGCTACCAAATTGATTTGCAAATGAGTGTATTTGTCGAAATCAGTCCAATTTGGGTTCAAGTAGAGCATAAGGTTGACGGAAACTCGGGGACTGCGCCTACCTGATGAGCCCCAAGAAGGGCGAAACCGGTCGTGGGCTGTCGAAGAGTTTTCAGCAACCTTGTGAGTAGTTTCCTTCATGAAGGTAGTGTCATCTTCCTCCGTTTATGACATCTGAATCACCTCCTATTTCAAGAAACCAAAACAACAACCGGTAAGTATATTCCCGTACTCCTTTCAAGTCGGCGATCTTAAGGTTACAACATTTTAAACGTGTGAATGAACAGGGTTTTTGGGATCGCATGAACGCCAAACGAGAATACGCCTTAAAGGAACCAAAAAGTGAGCTCCAGAGAGTAATCAAAGGACCACATGTTCAGAATATTGGCACGAATAATTCACAGTGACCCCCGGTTTTTAGGTGGACATTATCATCGTCAACTGAAGTACACTGCCATATGAGCTGTGCGTGTTATGTGAGGTGAACTGCCTGAAGCATTTCAGTATAAAACCTGACATTTAAACAAGGTGGCAAAATTATCGTAACTACGACGTGAGAACTCCAAAAGGAAGCACTGTACATGAACGACCCAAACTTTGGCGTTTCAGATCTTATTAAAAAAAACGAACGCCATGTGCTGCATAATATGGAAAGTTTGAAGTCTAAACACAGAGTAGTGGAAAAGTGTGTTATGATCTAGCCTTTCTGTTACCGTGGGCAACTTATTCCAAGAATCTGTAAGATCATTTCGTTGATTGTAATGTCCTTGGAAAAGGTTGCCCACGGTAACATAAACCTCAAATCGTAACGTTTTACTCCACTACGCTGTGTTTAGGCTTCAAACGTCCCCTATTGTACGGCATATGGCGTTGAGTTTGTTTAAGAAGATCTGAAACTCCAAAGTTGGGATCGTTCATGCCCAATGCTTCCCCTTAAATTTCTTACGTTTGGATTTGATGCGAGGTTGCATACTGGATTACTGCAGACGGTCCTAACTCACATAAGACGCAGAGCTCACGTACTTCAGTCGATGATAATGATGTCCACCTGAAAACCGGAGGTCACTGTAAATTATTCGTGAGACTATTGTGAACGTGTGATCTTTTGACTTTCTTTGACATCGTTTTATATTGTGGATGTTGAAAATTGTGTCACATTACCGAGGTTCATGAGTTTCATCTTTTGAGATAGTTTTTAGTGAACTCTGAATGCAACGGCAAACAAGAAACAAAGACATGTACCGAGTTCGTGCATTGTGTTTCACATCAGAAACTTCTCATTTGGGTACAAAATGCCCGGTCGAACTCCAACTTAAGTACAGCCAACGTAATATAAATGGAAGTAACTAAACTGGTTAACCAGATGGCATTGGCTGCAATTGTCGTCTCAACAAGGAAAGGTTACGTAATCTGGCTGAACACAAATCCTGGTCCCATAAGTTCACACTAAATGAACTCCTAAGAAGTGAATACACCATCAAATGGGGCACCCTATACCAAATTATCTCTTGATGCCCAAAAGCTTAAGTGTCTATTGAAAAGTAAGAAAATATCGTCAAATTGAGATATTCTTCCGAGAGCTAATGTCATTTATGTTATTTTTACTGTAAATGGACCCGATTGAGCAGGTATCGTAACACGCTTTGCAAAGTGTTTATTGATATCTAAAGCTTTGTGGTGCTTAGTGAGAAAAGCACGTAAAATATTCCTTTAGCATGTAGGATGAAGTACATTTTTCGTCTCGTACTTGAACGTAAAGTTGCTCACACAGCATATTTCTGAAGATTTTTCTGCTTGATAATTTTGTGAACAGTATAAAGCACTTCCTAGATACATACAGCCTGGTGAGATGCCTACTAGCCTTATGAAACTTCTGGCTTCATGTTCCAATTTTTGAGAAAACAGTCCATTTGCGCCCAGTTCTGTTGGCTCAAAGTGCTCGCAGAACAACAAATGGTTCATTGTGAAATGTGGTTCCTGGTCGTTAAATACGGTAGCACTTTTTCGATTCAAGCTTGCTCCACGTGACTGCACGCTAGATATTTCTTTCGTACCGTATGAGCGCAATGACTTGTTGAGAGCTGTAGAATTCTTGGTTTTCTATGGTTTTCTGGTTTTCTCTTTCTCTCTGGGAATGCCTCGGCCACTTCAATTTAGGTTAGGATCTGGCTGTATGGTTTTCAAATAAAGTCTATTTGGAATAATAGTATCATTTGGCATGTTATTCGATTTCTGATTAGCAGAGCTGAAGCATGATGTTCAAGAGACAAGTTAAGCCTTAATGTTTGCCTGCGGTGCACAAGGCTGCTACCGCCAGATAAAACACTCGGCACAAAGAAATGGTCCTGTGTCTTGTGTCTAATACACAAAGTCATTAGATCTAACACGGAACCTGAGGCTAACTGTGGCAATCCTAGCTTTTCTACTTATCACTACAATGCTTAAAAGTACTGTACGTTGAACCAATTCACGAAAACCCAGTCATGTGACTAGTAATTCAGATGGATAAATCATGACCTCAGAGGATGACTTCACGACAAAATTTCCTTTCATTTAAGATAGAACTAGATACTACTGGGCAATTTCGAATTTGTTTGCGACTGCCAATACAAGAAATATATTGAAGTTAAGGAAATTCTCAACTTGCTTTCTCTGAAGATAAATTTGCGGGTCATGTATGTCACAGTTGACACATCCGTGAGTCATATCTGTAGACATGGATCCGAGTATTTTGCCACAACTACCATTATAGGTTATCTTTTGGGCGAGAGTTGATTGCCGGCGGATCGCGCTCAATCATTCTCCTAAGTAAACCAATACTTCCACCTTAAGAACAGCTATCAAGCAGTATTCTCAGGGACATCAGACTTTCGACAATTTAGAACAGATTCAAGCAGTTCAATACACCCAGCGTGCATTTCATCGGTAGAATTGACGACGAGGTGAAAGTTAGTCCATTTCTTGTTGGATTGTCTCTGAATAGAGACTTGCGCCACTGACTATTTTGACAGCCCTGATTTTTCAAAGGATATATTTTATCACAGGTAACTTTCTTTACCTGATAATAAATCCGAGGAGAACCAGCCAGATAGCTTAAAGGCGGGTTAACCAGTGGATAGCAAATGATTTTAGGACAAAATTGTCGCGGGTTAACTGCTTCAGTCAGTGAGATTCCATGAGCACTTTGGCATTGGGGTGACAGGCTACGTTTATCTCACAATATATTTAAATCATATTTCAAGTGAATTGAGAAGTGTCTTATATAGTTCATTACGCAACATACAGAATATACTATCTATCCGACGTGAGGTTGATCCGGCTATATTGTAGATGTAGAGGCTTATTTATTCCCTCTAATAGTAAACTACAAGCAGATGAGATCATCTTGACGAGGTCTCTCGGGTAAGCCCAATTAGGTTGATCACTGTAATGCTTGCGAGGTGCCTGATGCAAACTTCAACTAAGCCAGTATTTGCCTTTTCCCCAAACCTAGCCAGCGACGCAATTCATAATGATAGGAAATTCTAAAGTTTTAGATTTGTCTAAATGGTACTCACGGGTACTTCGAAGATCAAGAGCCAAACAATAATAAAAAGCAATTATTAAGAATAATTCAGGGCAGTGAACTAATACCACCATCAGTATTATGTGAACAGTGTGTGCTGGTTTGTCCCGAATCACTTCGTTCAGCGGGTCTATTGCGGCATGGGGGTTTCACTAAGCTCTTGTATTACAGTGGTGGAGGAAATAAAAAGAAGACAGTTTTATTATTTTCACCAGCACATCTCTCAAGTACGATAAGCGGCTTGCCCAAGGTACAAAATTTGCTTATACATTCGGCGAGCTAGGGTGTAAGTGAGTTAAACGGACCATTTTGACACCGTAGCGGATGATCCCGATGGAGTATTCTGCTAAGAGGCCACCGAACCTTAAAATTGAGACCTTGTTTGGGCTATAATTGCCCCACTTTTGCCGTCTGAATTTGATCGCAAAAAAATCCGAAACAAACCTGAGACTGCACTTGAAGTTCTGCTTGAGATTGGCACGGTACATTACTACTTAGAGTGACCTTTGTTTGTCTGAGAACATAGATCTGTTTAATTTGCACAGAGAATACCACGCAACTGATCTACATAACGGTCCCACATAAAAACAGGCACCTGAATGGGTTAGGTACCTAAGGATTAGCTGTATACGGAAACGGAACGGAGATCGCATTCATTGTAATGCCGTTAACTACCATCAAAGCAGCACCTTGAAAGTAATAAGGCGCGTGAAATAAGTTCGTGCAAATAAAATTTGCCCTTCGAACACAACGTCACGCCACGTCGCTTAAGATTCGAAGCAATAATTATCGATTTCACAATGTACCGTTTTGTGCTAGGGATGTTATATATTTTTTCGTTTGTGAATTTACTGTAAGCAGAGGGCGCCGCACGAATAGGTGCTTATTTCTGCGTGATTCTGCTTGTTTTCACGGTACAGTGGAACCTGAAAAAGCCTACGAATAGTGCCCATCACCCAAATGACACGAGATAACGGATTTGATTCTGCTCTGTAGTTTAACTGTACTTGCCAGATTTCACCAAGGGTTTCCAGCACCGTCTGTCAAAATTCACTCGTGAAAGCCGAACCGATCGTTTTTGGACTATGTCAGGTGTATTCATATGAACAGAAACTCTATTGGATCCAGCATTCTGACTTATTGAAGCCATTGAATAATTTTGATGCCTATTTAAAAAACTTTGTCAAATCTAGCAGCCGTTTTGCACTTCCGTCTGTCCTGATTATAGTTCCAGCTGCACCTGTTACTCGAGACGTATCTGACATCAATCTTCCGCAGTGGCTTCTGTGCAACGTGACTCTTTTACTCTTACGTAGGCTTTATGACTGTTCAGTTAGTCTCAGGTTTCATTATTAAAGTCTAGCTCCCGTTTTACTTTTGTACAATATAAATCCTCCATCAACTGCACTATTATTCCCTTGGCTTAACTTAGTTTGACCATTTAGATGCCTTAATTTATACTTACTGTTTCAAATGCTCTGAAGCGCGCAATAAATAAGATTTGTCTGCACGACCGCTGGTTTCCTATCAGCACCACAAACATTAATTCCCTACTCCTGTTTTTTTTTGCATAGCACAAATATTCGCAACTGGTAAGTTAACTCACATAAATTATCAACCATGTTTTGGTGTAGTCAGTGTTTCGGGTTTCGCCATCTTTACCAAAACAAGCTGGTTGGATACTATTGTTGAATGATGCGAAGTGCAGTATTTTCAATTTTCAGAGTGCTATGTTGACAGACCCAGGAGGTTCTGTGCATGTTCCAAGCAAGAGTTTTGAAACATAGCCAAAGCCAAATTCAAATAAAGCTAAAATGCCACATCACTTCACTCAGGAAGCTGATAGCTGATGAGTATAGCAAGTGTCAAGCGCCTTGATTCTGACGCCTATTGCTTCATAAGATGGTCTCAATCAGCTTGTATTTCGATAGCTGCATTCCTACCAGAAATGTCCATCATACACACTCAGTGTTTTCGGAAAATACGCGCCGATAAACAAAATTAAAGTTTGTCCATGCACAATCAACAGGATAATTTGGAACATTTCATGGAAATTCTGCTATCTTGATTGAAGCTTCCGTTTTTAAGACATGCATCTAAAGGTGACTTCTTTTTGTCAAATCCAAAGGGTTGTTTTCGCCCAAACATCAAGATTTGCCCGGATTTTTCAACGGTCGATGAGAAAAAACACTCATTTTACGCGGAACATAAACTTCAGGTTAGGCTTCCGGCAGAAGAACCAGTAATAATTCTTAGGGCACTAGTGCTGCTGCCTAGGTGATGTTTTTGATAGCATTAACTTAGCCTTTCCATGAAAAATACTTTTACAGATTTTCCGGTCTCTGAGGTTCATTATTTTTTGAATTCAGCTCATCTGAATCAACCATCTAAAAAGGGTACCTGATGTTATGGAAACGACCAAAAAGGTAGCGCATTTTGATCTCGTCGGAACTCAGTTCTGTGGCCAAGTACCGGTATTACCCACTCGCTGGGTGAATATTGATGCAGTAGCCGCTATTTCACTGTTCCCAGAGCTATTATTTTGCCAAAGGATGGGGTTACCTACTTCTGATTGTCCATGATGAACAACGTGTTTTCAACGTTGTTTCAGCATAAAAGCGTAAACAAACTCTTCCCAGAACGTTAAAAACAGAGCACGTTATTGTTGTGCTCTGCATTCTTTGAACTGCTGGATGGGAAAACTTGGTGAAACGTTTATTACCAATAGGTATTGTTTGTGTTCCATTGCGTACCAAGTTCATAGTCACTCTCACCACCAGCACGCAGTAATCTTTGGTTCGCGGCAATGCAGCCAGACGTTTACAACCCTACTATCTAGTTTTTGGGTTTCAAAACAGCTGTAGATATATTCCTCTCCACCGATAGCTTCCGAATGTGGATCTGTTGCATAACAGGAGCTCTTACACCTTAAATAAACAGACCATTTTAGAGTGGGACGCCATCTTAGCAACCTTAGCAAGTCCTACCAAAAACTAACCAAACGCACCAGGACATACTTTAGCTAGACTGTTTTTCTGAATATTTACACTTTACAGATGCCCTAAGAATTGTTTACCTGCAACATGTTGAAGGATTTCCAGTTATATGCGCGGTAGGTAACTTTGGCCACAATCAGGAGGGTAAGGCAATTGCATAGCACTCGGATGGATTGTAGGCAACCTTTCATACGAACTTCCGTGAGCAAGAATGTCTACCAAAGCAGGAGGTTTCTTCGAGCACTCCGCGACCATATGGAACTGTTGAGAATTTTGTAATTCCATTGGTTTTGCTCACTTACCATTTTCCCCGGGTGCACTATTTCTTTCTGTGATTGACCGATTCCTGCTGTGCTTTGAAAGTAATATTCATCAAATGGTTGAAATGGGAACAAAAATAAACAATCCATTGGAATGTAGTAGGCTTCAGCAGTACTACTTTGCTGTTCATGTACGACCAGGCTATTCTTAAGATGCAGCTCAGGAGAGCTTGCATAATATCAATAGCAGGATGTGAAAAGCAATCTACTTCAACTTTTTCCTGCTTATAACTCATCAGATGAATCTAACAGGGCAGATCGCGTCTCTCTGATTGTAGATTTCAACATTTACCGTGGCGCCAAGGGGTCACTGGGCACATATACGCTCATAGCGAAAATGAACAGTAGTCTCCCCGTTTGGTCCATGCGCTGGAATTCGTCAGGAAATACGATTACTTGCGAGTACCATAGTGTCAAGATCAAAATTTCCCATGATTCTGTCATGATAGTGCAAATGCACATGAGGATTGTCTTTATGGATCTGAGTCATAACGCCGGATGTGATTATTCCTGAAAATCAGTCCTGAATGTGTCAGCACCGGCAGTGTATTCATTGGGTTTTCGCTATTTACCGGAGCATTACCCGACCACTAAGCAGGTCCCCAAGAGCACGGTGAAGAATGCTAAAAATAGTGCTCGATAGCTCTCAAATGACCAAACTTCCTGAGAGATTTTGAATTATGGCGTAAACCACGGAGCCAGTCAAATTTATGCCTGTCATCCGCACAAATGTGATTGATGGGTGTGTAGCTCTGCAGCAGACGGAGTTAACATTTGAACAAAAGGCCCACGTAACAGGATGCATCTGTTGATTCTCCGACGGAATGACACACTTGGCGTAGTTATTGTTTTTCAATACAAACCACAGGTGACGATAACAACAATATTCATGCTAATAAGCACCCCTAGTAGATTGCACTGAAGTCACAACAGAAAGTCATGCTTCAACTGGGAGTTATCTAGTATGTGTGTTATTTTATATCGGTATTCATACTAGGTCAGACAGTTCACCAGCGCTAGTCTAATAATTGACGTAGACTGACCAACACAGAAAACGTTTGATACTTAAAGGCAGCAAAAGCTCCAAGCTCATTTGGTTCTCTCACAGTCGGAATTAGCATTTGTACAATTGATCTAGACAACATTCACCTCGGAAACGTGAGACCTCCTAGTAAGGTAACCTGATTTGTTCAAAAATTCCAGGTTGTGTTGTTTGGATTAGCTCTTCCTGTTCAAAGTGTCCTGATCCTATTATGATCAGCTGCACTCAAAAATACTTTCTGGTTGAGTTACCTCAGTCACCTAGGGAAGATATCCACTTTGAATTCTCCTTTTTTGGAGGAACTGGGTTTTATAAATCCATCTGGTTTCATCTTGCGATTTGTTTGGTTAGTCTACGGTCATACCATTTTAGAAAAATAAGTCACACGCTTTGTGTTCCATTTTCTTTAGTCCCCCCAGGCATGACATCTTTTGATTCCATGCGTAAGTTTGTAGAAACACTGAATGATATGAGGGTGAATGACGGTTGACATTGGCCGATGTCGGAATAACTGTGTTTGATATTTGCTCTCTGATTCACTACGCATGACAGGTTCGAACGTAATGTGCACGGAGCTAACTGTTCAGACATTTGAAAGTAGTGAAAAGTACGAGGAAGTACGAGGAACGGAGTCCATAGATTAACAGCTTTAAACAGTCTCACAAACAACAGACTGAACAAAAGCTTCCCTTAATACTTGATTCAGTTGGATCAAAATGGACACAAATAATGTTTTCGAAATTTGGTTTGCAAGCCAATAAGTATAGGTCTAGTTTTCGTAACCAAATAGCACTTGTGCCAGGATAGTACAAGGATCTTTCTAAAAAGGACGATATGGACGAAAAACCAGCGATACACCCAAACATATGAAACAAATTGAAATTGCTCAGCATGCTTTAAGCGTCCGTGACCGTACTCCAGTTGGAAGTCCCGACAAGCAGATCAGTTGGCTGGCAAAATCAGGACTGATACCGGATCACGTTCCGAAGAGTTGAGTAAATCAGTCACACCGCCCAAGCGCAAACGCGGTCGTTTATCCGGACGTGATAATTCAGTCATGTTTCGTGTTCGTCCACCACGCAAGTAGGATGTACGAGGTTCAGATCCTGGTACGGAAAAGAACATGTACTAATGATGAGCTCTTACTTGTGGACTATCCAGAATGATTACACCAAGACGGAAAAAAGTAAAGCGAAGAAATATTCTGCAATCCCGTAAACTAACAAAGTCACCTCTATCTCTGTTGTAGGCTCAGCATTCCTGGTGATTAGAGTGTTAGAACAGGCCAGCTTCAGTTTTCAATCAGAATAGTTAAACAGCTCCAGTAACTTTATTGGAGCTTTTGTCCTGTAAGTGAAGCCGATCTGTGCTGAAAAGCCAAGAATCACTGCACAGCCGTTTCATTCTTATTTGGAATCATCAACATTGCGCACCTCACGCAGCTCGAGGGAGTCTCGGTCCAGCGACCACCCCGCATATTAGTCCGAAAACTTAGCCGTTTGGTCACAAATGGCTGATCAGCATCGTGAGTAACTCGCGTTTAGACAGGATACAGCGCCGGTACTCCTACCCACATCACGCTGGATACTCGTCAAGTGACGACTTCTCAGGTAACGTCTCACTCATCCTATGACTTATTCTTCCTCTGAGTTACATGTTGATTGTTTGTAGCCTGAGTACATTTTAGAGTTTTAATGGAGATTTTGTCCAATAAGTGAAGCCAATCTGTGCTGACAGGCGGAGAAGCACTGTAGAGGCGTTTAATCCTCATTAGGAACAGCTAACCGGTAAAGTGTTCTAATTACTGTCAGGGAGGTCGCTGGTTCGAGACTCTCTGGAGTTTCGTAAGATACGCAATGCTGATGATCCGAGATAAGGATGAAACAGCTGTGAGTTGGTTCTCAGATTTTTGGCACAGCTTGGCTTTACTTACAAGGCGAAATCTCCATTAAAATTCCCAAGTATCCTCACACGACCACCACCGCCAGTCTCTATTTAGGACATACCACGTAACTGGTAACCAAAGCCCAGATCGAATTCACATGGCCTATTGAACTTAAATGTTTTTCGATTCAATTTTGTCTGCACTATGTGGATTTTAGAAGACCACTTACAGGAAAACTTCAGGCTATTGGAAATATACCAGACGCCTGGCAAACTCGAGAAGCCTTGGCACTTCACATGCTTAGCTTTCCAAACGAAATGCAAATACTGAAATACAGCTACAAACTAGGAATACAATGACAAAATCACAGACAAATATCGTGGGCTGTCGAAGAGTTTTCAGGAACCTTGTGAGTAGTTTCCTTTATGAAGATATACTGGAATATCTCGAATATCCTGCCAAGTGAAACATGAGGCGGCCTTTGTGCAGCACACTCATATCATAAACGACAGATTCAGTTGAGTCCCTCGTGAAGACCAAATCGATATGGAAATGAGTGCATGTGTCAAAATCAGTCCAATTTGGGTTCAAGTGGAACATAAGTTTGACGGAAACTCGGGGACTGCGCATACTTGATGAGCCCCAAGA
This sequence comes from Opisthorchis felineus, assembly GCA_004794785.1. Classification (NCBI taxonomy): domain Eukaryota; kingdom Metazoa; phylum Platyhelminthes; class Trematoda; order Opisthorchiida; family Opisthorchiidae; genus Opisthorchis; species Opisthorchis felineus. Next base: position 2,979,700 of record SJOL01009319.1, on the reverse strand, counting down.
AGGGCGAAAGCAGTCGTGGACTGTTGAAGAGCTTTCATCAACCTTGTGGGTAGTTTCATTTATGAAATTGGATATTCTTTTTTAATTACAAGAGCAGCACAAATGCCATTCTACATTAAATTTTAGGTCGTCGTCTTCCATTCTGTATTTTTATGCAATTGTTATTTTCATTCGTCAGTCATCCACTAAGTGTGCGCTGGAAACTCAGTTGAAAAATTGTCCAGTGGTTTTTTCTTCAAAAAAATTGACCGTCTGAAACCAACGCACTTCTCCGTGCCGACTTTTTCACAACGCGCACGAGCTTGGATCGGTGCAATACACTTAGCTGGTGCTTTCCAGTCAGGTTAGAGAATACTTGACCACTGGACAGCTTTGTAACCCAGAACTGATGCAGCCTGTTGGTCACACATGACGGTGGTCACCAAGACGTCTGTACTAAGCAAATAGGTGCACACTGATTCAACTGGTATTTTGGATCTTCAGCATCATCTTAGATGTCCGTTTGACTGATGCATAGCGAAATTACATTTTAACTACTCCAGGACACATGCCATTGATCTGTAGGACAACAAAATAGCGTTGCATAAGTTAGCTTTGGCCATTTAATGAGATGCAGGAGCCTCACGTTACTTTGATCGCCTCGGAAAATGGTGACATATAGGCCTTAATAAGTACTCCAGTATCATCTCATCTAAAATCGGCACTGTGCCGGATGGGAGCAGTCCAAAAACAAACGTTATGATTATTTTTTTAGGTTTGTTTGCTTTAATGTATTGACGGTCAATGTTTGTGATCTGGTCTATTGCAGCCGTCAAAATGTTGTTGAGTCGCACACGCAAGCTTAACAGTATCTTGAACTCTATCAGCATAAACACCATACCGTCAGAATTCTTTGCTAAGGGCCTTGCTAAAAAATACCCTATCGTCGAACAGATTTCGTTGTTGCTTGAACGAAAAGACGTTTTTCAAATGTAGTCCAAAATTCCAGATGAGAATATGTATACTTTTTTACTTTGCTATCCAATTCAGGTCTTCGAGTGTTCTTTGGACTTGGTCAGTAACATCGTCATTTACTTCTATGCATCAATCAAGATCTAAGTTTTATTCGAATTATCGGTTTGTCCTCCTCAAATCTATGTTGTCCCGCCCAATCGTTGCCATGCATTTCGAGTTATATGGCACGCATTGTATTTCAGCCAGAACACCATTTGACTCTTTGATTAAAGCGATGATGGTTCATTTATGAAACCGAAAGATGACTGGTTCTTTTTCCGTTTCACAGTGAAATCAACTTGTAAACGACCAGTTGTGACACCGAGGTGTAATTGTCCATTTGCAAGCACTCAATGCGCGAAGTCTATCTGATAATGATAGACAGTATGCGTCACTACATTTCAGTGCCTGCTGCATTTTGAATGCCCAATCCTTCAGAGTTAAAATAACTAAACTAAAGGTTTGAACCTTCACGACGTTCTCATTACTTACAGACTATAGGCAATGTTTCGAGGAAGCGCTTGTCACAACTTACACTGACCTTTATCTGGAAATCCGGTCAAGCAGAGGACAGAACATGATTTGTGTGATTTATGATTAGACCTGTCGCATCCCTATAGTTTCTAAGTCAGTTAAATGCTGGTCAGTCCACAATACAGACGTTTACTGTTTATTACCTATCAGTGGTTTTGTATTAATATCTTTCTATCGATCCTTTGGAGGCCCACTGCTAATGACGGCCGCCGCAGGGGAATCTGGTTTCTAAAAACCTTTCCATGAGCAAGATGTAGATAGACTTGTGACAAAACTTGCGTCTCCCATAAAACTTTATTTTGTTTTTCGGTATTTCATTGGGGATAAATTCAAGATACTGCTTCTTTTGCACGGCCACTTTTCTTCTGCTATTCGTTGCTCGCATGTACTTGTCAGACAAAGTTTCGAAATGCTCCCATCCTGATGTCAGTGTCTGGTTCTTTTATACAGTTTTCAAATTCAAGGTCCAAGGCTCTCCAAACGACGCATTGAAAAAGTGGTCACAGTATTTCACGCACTGGAATATACAGCTGACAGCATCAGATAAGGTTTCAGAAAAAGTGAGTTAGATTGCGAAACTTTTCCATGAAAAGCGTGGTTCGCCTATGATCAGTGAACAGCAATATGCAAAATAAGTTCCATCAGACTGGTCAAAATCTGTCGCAATGACCCAAGTTCCCACTGGGTCAATGGTAAATTTTGTGGACTGATAGTCAGACCATCCGGGTGCGCTCACCCATCATCAGGGCCACCATCATCATCAATGTTATCCTCAACATCACCAACATCACTACAGGGGGTATCGGTATTTCTACTAATGCTTCACCACTAAACGATGGGAAAATCCAAAATGCCTTCACCATCTCTGTTAAATCGTTTTTTTCACATAAAACGATGTAAATATGACTTAGGCTTCAAGCAAATCAGCGCAGTTTGCTTTGTTTCTGGAACGAATAAATTTTCTAATTGTGCAGGTTGATGCATTTAACGTTGCTTGGCCAAGGTTTATCACCAGCTCTGAATTCCACAAATTATATGGGTTAAGTTTCTATAGCCTCTGCCGTTCATGGTGTAATACTATACTTGTGGGATTGACAAAAACACGTCAGTGCCTACTACTGGTGAAAGGAGGAAAGCTTTTCGCTGTGAAGTTATTTATTAGCAAACACGAACCAAACGGTTACAAGCTATTGGACGCGAAAGTAAAAACCTCATATGCACAGAGTTTTTGAAAAGTGAACGTTCCTAATCGTTCTTTGAATTTTAAACAATTATAAACGAACACTGCAAAGCGGTCCCATGATTTCCATAGTAGCCTTTATCCTCCGTCAGATACTGGGGCGGAGCCTGGACAGTAGGCTACTTGCATGCCTCATCAGTAGTACACACCTTTACAATGGTATCGTCGTGTTTCGGATTTGTCAGCTATACTTGGTTTCTGAATTTACATCAACACCAAATTGGGGGCGGATGAGATTATACAGTCATTTGTAAACGAAGACACAGTTGACGTGACACTCAGATGTATCCCTCGTTCACAAAGATCTTTAGCCTAATATATAGCATGTAGCCCCTACATTTCAGATGTCGTTGCAGTTTTGTGTGATAAGATATTGAACACATAACACTAATAGAGCGTGCCGGTAGAACCTGTTTGTTTTGTTTTGTTTGGAGCTCATCTATTTCATGTAATTTCCTCAAATGAAACCAAATATCTCGGGAAAAGCAATTCCTAGAATGCGCACAAATATAACCGAATCTAGAGAAGATTTTCTGATGCAAGTTTGGTTACAGAGCTTTGTGGTTAGGAGATCTCCTGTCATATTCTGTAATTAGACCCGTCGTTTGCTGATGACTACCCAACCCTACTTATCATCTAGCTGTTTAACTGGAACTGGTGGAAAGCTTCCATTTTTGGCACTTTTCTCAGGGCGGTATCAGGCCTGGGTGACCCAAATTATTTTGACCATGCGGTGAATTTGGAACTGTGGGAAGAAACTCCTAGGTCTTGTCAATGCGGAAAACCCTAAGCTTATGTTTGCATGTGGAATAAAAAATGAACCTCTGTTTACCACAGACCAGAGCAGAAAGAGAACAATATGATGACGTATCTCAAAGCAAATGGCTCATGGTTAAAGTTTAAACTTGAAAGCATTCAAAAAAATGATTTTATCAGTCATTATGCATATACCTGTAGCAACAATGGTTTCAAGTAAATCAAATGGAGAAAAGAGTAAGATATTAAATGCAATCTGGTCTATATCATGCTTCTAACTCATTTAATACCGAGCGACCATGTCAAGAGAAAGGGTCCAAGTGGAGGAAAACTTTTACGATATGGATCTTTTTGATTACAATCATTTATGCAAAAGAAACCAGAACCATTTAAGCTAATTTTAAGACGCTGTTGGGTAATGATTCACGAGCGAGATCAAATAAAACAAAAGAACTTCCCTAGACTATTGGTAAACACTTTGGGGAATTTAACAATTGCTTTCTTGACGGAACGCACTACTTCCAGGGTTGCTGGAAACTATTCGAAGAATGTCATGAACGACGATTCAACTGGGATTCATTTGGCTTCATCGTTAACACCAATGTGATTTGCACATAATGCTACTTAATAAGTGCCGGAAGTAAACAGAGTTCACGTAATGACAACAATTCGTCTTTAAGAAATACACCCATTTGCAAATCAATTTGGTTTTTGCGAGAGATTCACCTAGAACCCAGCTGAATCTCTCGTTTGTGATGTTTCGTCTTTATCCTCCCATTTACATATTAGATATGACCAGTTTCCACTATAAAAAGAAATAAAATGATGTAAGGAGCTCAGCAGCAAATAAACCGACCGGATCAATTGCACTAACGCAAAGACAAGCTAATAACACTTGTCCAGCTCTTTTGAGCGCATAGAATCCACCAACACTGA